>VYZP01073546.1:0-13688 GCA_013400635.1 Hypocryptadius cinnamomeus | reverse complement strand
CAAAATGAGACAAGAAACAAAAAAATGTGCATAGATACCGTTCCATAGCAGACTGATAAGACTACCATACCTTAAGACCCTGCCTCAGGCTGGAATGCAAAAGAGAAACTTAAATAAGCCCACTGAAAAATCTCTGCAGCTGCTAGCAGAGCATAAAATTTTTCTTCCTGTCATTTGAGATCTTAGAGTCTGAAACAAAAATTTAAAGATATATACTGCTTCTACTCACATGTTCAAGGCCTACCTGTTCTCCAGGCACAGTATGCTTAACAGTGCACATGGAAATTATATTTCATACTATTTCCCCCTAGTATTGTTAAATTGTATTACTCTTTGATAAATTTCTTCAATATGCTATCAATACAGTTTTTTATTACTATATGTTTTAAAGCAGTCATCCTCCATTAGGGTAAAATTGATACAAACTGGGAGCAAGGAGGGAGAAGCTGGGGGCAGAATTCAATCTTTAAAAGCATATTCCACACATCTGAACATGCCAGAACTTCACTTTCAGTTTGCTTTACATCTTCTTCTAAAGCTTGCTTCCTAGGCAGCTTTTGCTTAAAGAGAACTAAACCCAAATATTTCACAGTTACACAGGAAAGATACAAGAATACGCAATAAAAGGCATCTCCCCTCTGGTTTGAATACTTATGTTCCAACTGAGAATGGGGGTTGTGAAATCAGGAATTGTACTCAAAATGCTCAAATAACCCCATATACTATAACTGCATGATACCTACCAGTTTTGCTTGAAACAGATAGAAATGCGACACTGGTTAAGGTTTGCCATCTTGTTCTAAGCTAATTTTAGTGATTCCAAAGAAGTGAAAATAACAAGCAAGTGGCAAGCAAACGAGACATTTAGAGATGTCTTACCTTCCTCAGCTAGGTCCTTGTTAATAACCAGTTTTCCATGTCTGAGATAGTTCAGCACTGGCCCAAAGTAGGTTGGGTCTCTGTCTATTAAATAGGCACCTGTTTCATCCTAGATTAGAAAAACAAACAAACACAAACCAAACAAACAACCCAACACAAAGCAAAAGAACACCAAAGCCCAAACCAAACAAACTAAAAACCTCACAATGATTTGAACATTCAAGTGGGAACTGCAAGCTAATATTCATCTTGCAGCGAGCAGGTATTCAGATATAGCCACATCCCTGAAAGCTGGATTTATTACAGACAATACAAAGAATTAAACAATATAACTGTCATGGTATCAGACTGATCAATCAAATCATCCAATACACAACTTCTCTCATCTGATCAACCCCCCTAACCCCTTATCAATGATTAACAACATTGTTAGCATGAAAGATCTAAGCGGTAAGTGAGAACACCAAAAGCTAAGGTTAAAATAGCACTTAAAACCAGGAAATCTTGTTTGGGAGCCTGAAGAGGAAGAACAATGGCTACATTCTAGCAAGCTTCAAATACCAATTTTTCCTTTTTCATCTTCTCTTTTTTTTTTTTTTTAATTAAAGGCAAACAAACCTACTTTTCTTAACCTCAACACTTTGCTCTAAAAACATTTTCTTTTGTCTTTGCCCAGATGTACTCACAGGGTACTGAAAACTGCTGTGTACCAAGCAAGGGTTGTACATGCATCTTTAAAAAAAAAAAAAAGTACACTCAAGATGCAATTCCTATCTATCTCATGCAGCCAAGTGAAGTAATAGATGACTAGATGAAAACTTGAAAACTAATGCTCAATTTACCAAACAGACCACAGCATTTTGTGAATTGCAAAACAGTTCAAGAAATTCACCTGCAGAACTGATATTCTTGACAAAGAGATAAAGAAGCAAAATTGGTAATTCCTATGTTATTTAGAATCTATGTGTGAACCCCTACAATCAAGATAGCACTGGCATACTTTGTGCTGGCTGGAGATCTAAGGAGATTCGTAGAAAGATTTCTGCTCCTTTCTACTATCCAATGCTCCTTTCTACTATCAAGTGGATTATTGACTGTATTAATCCATCAGTACATAAGGTTTTGGTGCAATGGATATCCTACAGATATATACTAGAGAGATGTGGCAGGCAGCACTCCAAATACTTTTTCATTGTTCTTATTTCTAGTAATCTAGTAATTTACAGGAGATACTCAAAAAATCACCATTATCAATAATGTGGATCACACCTTGAAAAATAATAAAAAAGAAGGCACACAAAAGTCCTATAATTTTTGCTGTACTAGATTTTTAAAAAAACATTAGAAAATATCAACAGTTAAAGAACTCTGGCTAAATTCTAAGTGTGCAACCCAAATTCTGTAAACAGGATTCACTTAAGCATCTAAATTCCATGCAAAAGTTGCTTACCCAGATTACAGACAGAGAAAATATGCATTAATTAACATTAAGAGGAGGACATGTGTCTTGAACATTGACCTAACAGCTCAGACATGCTACACACTAGCACCAGGGAGTCAAGAGCCGAGAGATGAACCCATCAGTAAAGAATATTGTAACCATATGCAAATAACGCACAGGTGAGTGACGCAAAAAATTTACTTCCTCAGCACCTTCCTATAGAAAATGCCTTATCACTCCTCCTTTTGACTGAGCTGCCTGAATATCCTTCAGTGTATGCTCAGCACTTCATGTTGAAATCACTAAGAAAGGCCGATTACACTAGATCTTTAAGGATATTTATGTAAACATAAATCCAATACAAGCTGACACAGAAGCGTAGTCATCTGCTCTACTAGAACTCTAAAAATACAGATCGTAAGTCTTTCAGAATATTATCAGGACTGTTTTCATCCACATGTACATGAAAACACACTGTATTATCACATGAAATTAGCTTTTTGACGCTTTTTAGTAAAAACCGTTTTAAGATAAAATAATAAATTGCAAGCGTGATCCAATGTGAACTGGACAATTTAAAGAGGTAGCTAGTTTGCACGTACGTAACTAGCTTTAGGCTTGCTAGTGTTAATAGACTTTGATGTCTCATCTGTGCAATTTCCTCTGCTAACTAGTAAATTGTTTTTTCTACGAGCTTTGAGAAAGTTTGCATTTTCACTGACACAAATACTGTAGGTATTTTGAAGCCATTTCCTAAACTTCAGGTGAATACCACAAATGTCAGACAAACCTATATCCTAGCAAGGTTTCAAAGTTCTCTCTCTTTCAGATGTATTTTATAGAAATAGGTGTTACTGTTTACCAGAACAGGAGCAGAAATTCAAGTTTCCTCTCTATTCAGTACAGTCATATCACCCCACACTCAGAGGTGTTTCCTGCAAATGTTGACATTCTTCATAAGAAAATTCAAAACAAATGCATGTTGTCTTTGTGCAGCCAACCCTAAACTGCTAGCTAATCACAGGACTGTTTGTATCTTTACCGAGTTCTACTTTTGCATTACATTCTCCTCTGAGAGCTTTTTTCTTCATTGTCTGTAAGTTCTAGGCCTTTTTCATGCATATTTACAAGGACACCATTTAGAAGACAGCATTGCCTACATACACTGAAGACTACATTTGTTTATTACCACTCTCCCACAGTAATGTTCAGTTCAAGTTACAAACATCACGGAATTTTAGAGGAAACCTAGTAACTTGCTCTTAAATTTTCAATCACCTGGTTCAGCACATCAGTGAAAAGTCAGTGTAGCTCACAATTACATTCCTTTGAAAAATACTGACCAAAGCAATCAAATGATCATGTATTCCAATCGCAAATGTTTTCACTTCAATCTTTATAGAGACTGAGGCTCAAAGGAATCATAATGAACACTTACCCTGATCTTAGTTTAAAACACATAAAAAACTCAATTTATTTATAACCTTTAGAAAGTAGCAGTGAAACCTAACCATTCCAACAAATAATTACTGTCACTGGTAATATTATGTACTTTCTCACAAGGACATCTATAGTTTGACACTTTACTAGCTGTATTTCACAACACCTTTGCTACACTGAACAGGCTTCACTATTAGATTTCTTGTCTCCATGTATGTACCTCTGGACTGAGAAGTCACTCCTTAAACTCCTTGCCATAAAAAAGTTTTGTTCTTTAAAACTTTTCACCAAATCATATTTCACCTTGTGACTAGTCACTGCCCTGCTGTGACCTTGAACTGTGGATGCTAGAATCCAGTACAGGATTCCAGGACTCAAAAGGTGCACCAAATACATACACCTCCCTAACCCCATTTAACAATCTCCCCAAGAACTGCATTAAAACACTAGCTGAAATGTCATAAATCTATTTCCAATTAATTATCTTCATTGGGATCAATACTGGATCTGGATACAAGACAGTGTATGGTGATGCAAGTGATGGTATGACTCAAGTCATACCATCAAGCTCTTGGCTCAAGGCTCTAACATGAATATTTTAATTTTACATAATTTTAATTTTGCAAAATTTACATATTCTGAGTTCTTATAAAGGCAGCAATATGCAGAAAAACACAGTAGTATTTGGTACTAGATCTGGATTTATATATAATTGTCATCCCTATCATCTCTGCTTTTTAAATATTGAACTAGTGAATTTTTCACAAACTGTGTGGCCTAAAAACTTTGAGTGTCTGCAAACTAGCGGTACTTATCAAAACTACATCAGTAACACAACCCACCTGACAAGTCAGAAATCTCATGGATAAATGAAACGTATCTGTTACTTCCTAGAATAATGACTACAACGTAGATATTTCTTAATGCTGACAGTCAAGGTTGCGCTAGCAGGAAGACTTTGATTTTTCTAAAACACTCAGTGCTTGCGTGCTTCCTTCTTTGACAGAGCCTATGCCAACTTTAGAAAGGCATTAAAATACAAGCATGAATACTACTGCCAAAACCTTATTATGAAAGTTTGACAATCTCCTTCTTAGGGAAAAGTTAAAAGAATGGTAGAACAGTTTGCAAACAAAAAACTGGTATATAGGTAAAATAGGAAGATGCTGAAACAAGGAAATATATGTAAATTATTAACAGTAATGCAGTAAAAGCATTAAATTAAACAATGATGATAAGGTGAGCAAGGCTCTGCTTGTCTACTTTTATGTATTCATCTCTAAACCAAGATTTAAATACCATGAAAAACAAATCCTATTCTGAACAGTAAATATGACCACTACAGCTCATTTATTTGCTGAAATCTGAAATGATTCTCCAACAGTTTCAAAGCTGTGAGTGACATTGTGAAACGTACCAAACTCAGAGAGTCAATTTCACTATCCTAATCCATTCAACACTAGTTTGGCCACAGGGTGTGCCAAAGGTTAATCTTTCTCCCATTACAAGTGGAACCATACCAGACAACAAGAGACAGGCTGCCCTGTCCTACCCAACATTAGTACCGGAAGGCAGTTTAAAGGCCAACACGCTACCTTTCTTGAAGCCTCTCAGCTCTTTAAAGTAGGAAGCCTTAAGGAAATCATAGAATCACAGAATATCCTGAGTTGGAAGGGACCCACAAGGATCAAATCTAACTCATGGCCCTGCACAGCACAGCCCCAACACTCCCACCACGTGCCTAAGCTTTGTCAAGCTCATGGCTTGGGGCCATGACCATTCCCTGGGAAGCCTGTTCCAGTGTTCAACCAGCCTCTTTGAAAAGAACCTTTTCCTTATATCCAACATAAACCTCCCTGACACAGCTCCATGCCTTTCCCTTGGATCCTGTCAGTGGTCACAGAGAACAGAGATCGATACTGCCCCTCAAGAGGAACATGCAGACAGTGATGAGCCTTCCCTCGGCCTCCTCTTCTCCAGCTGAAGAAGCCAAGTGACCTCAGCTATTTCTCCTATAGCTTCCCCTTCAGAAATTTTGTGTTCCTCCTTCAGATGTTCTCTAAGAGCCTTAGATCCTTCTGATATTGTGGCGTCCAAAACCAGCTGCAGGACTCAAAGTGAGGCCACAAGCAGAATGGGACAATCCCCTCCTTTGCCCAGCTGGCAATGCTGGACAACAGTGCAGGACACAGTTGGCCCTCCCATTTGCCAGAGCATATGGCAGTGATTTATCTTTTAATTAGGAAACCTTAGAGGAATGCTTTCCTACTCTCCCCCAAACAGTTTACCTATCAGCAAGCCACCTATATTTTTTAATTTAGTTTTATAGGTAAATTTAAGCTCTCCATAAAAACCTCAACCAAAACCAAAGACAACTACAAACAATTCCCACACCACCATGCTTCAACTTTTTTTTCTTCTAACTCAGGAACATTACATTCTGTTCCCTATCTTAAGTGTTCAAATATCCTTTCTGGAAGTTACACCTGAAAAAATGATGAAATCTACTAACCTCACTGAAAAAAAAAATTCAAAATTTATATGTAATAAACAACCCCTTATTTTCAACCTGTCGGTTATAAGGGTATAAGCTGCTTATTTCTTTTCCCTAACTGCACTGGAAGATGCTTTTTTGTCCGTGATGCTCCAAAATTTATTTCAGAGCCAGCACTATATACTTTATATCCATTACTACATACCACACCACAAATAAAATCTCAGTAACTTTCTTCCCCTACTAAAAATGAGTCAGAGTGAATACCAAAATATTCACCCACTACTTGCAATCTATGCAGAATATGCAACTCTGCAACACAGAGAATTCTTTTTCTCTAAGAATTGCTGAAAAGACAGAATGCTACGTCTAAGTGACAGATTATTATCAAAAGTACTTTGCTCTGGTTCTTGTAATTGAACAAGAGAATAATGACAGTGCAGAAATAACACAATGTCAGTGCATACAGATATTTCATTAAAACGCTAAAACTAAACCCCGTCAAACAACATAAAAATATTACACAAACGTACAAATGATACTGTTCTGTCTGCTGTATTTATGAGCGGTTTTGTTATTCACGAACCCAACTGCTTCGCACGACATCACTCATTAAGCAACACTCTTCAGGAAGACTCCCTCCACGGCAGCAGAGTCGTTCCTGCCGCCCCTCACCGCGGCGCCGGACCGCGCGTTCCCTTCACGCCGGCGGCCGCCTAGGCAGGCGTCACAGCGGGACCGGGCACCAGCCGCAGCGCACCCTCAGCGCGGCAGGCGGGGAGCGGGCCCGGAGCGGGGAGCGGGCGCGGCGGCGGGGGGAGCGGGCCCGAAGCGGGGAGCGGGCGCGGCGGGGCCCGCGCTCACCTTGTCCGAGTCCAGGTCGGGGTCGGCCTGGCAGAGGCGGAAGAGGAAGGACTTAGGGTCCCTGCAGAGCGTCTGTCGAGTGGTCAAGAAGCAGGTGCCCCCCACGTTCAGCCTGACCCACTTGCCGGGCCCCGCGCCAGGCACCGGCGCCGAGCTACACCGACGGCAGGGCCCGCCCGCGCCGAGGCCGCCAGCCGGGGGCACCGGGAACTCACAGTGGTTCTCCGCCGCCATCCTCGCCACCGCCGGAAGGGGCCGCCCCGGCTGCCTGGCCCCCGGCGCACCGCCCACCGGAAGAGTCGGCTGGAACAGCGCCCTGCCCCTTCTCGCCCGCCGCCCGAGCGGCTCCGGCTTGGGGCCCCGGCAGCAGCACTCACGTCGGCGACAGGGCCGCTGGCGGGCCGGAGGCCGGGGGCCCGTCTGTACCCCATGCCCCCCGCCCCACGGCGGAAGGAAGAGGCGGAGGCCGCGCAGAACCCTACATGCCTTTATTACAGACTACCAAGCATAAGTGAAATCCGTCATCCAGTCACTAACTACACATCTACAGCACAGAGATCTGTCGAGAGGAGAATAAACAGTCATTAAATTATGAGATATGATTAAATCATCGACCAATAGAAAATTTATATAATAAAGCCAGAAAAAAGGTGTAAAATATAGTTTACAATAATTATTCACATTCAAGGCTGTACATCAATACATACAACACCATGGCCCCGAACATGAATCAATCCAAATAATTCATATATTAGAATTTAAATAACACAGACTGAACTAGAGGCCAGCAAGAGCCAGCAAATAACCTTAGAAGAATAAAAATACAAAAGTGTGTATCATATCATTGCATTATTTGCTTCTGTTTTCACAAGTTCTTGGAGGAGGGGAGATTGTTTTGTGGTGTGTTGGGGGGGGGGTCATATGTTTTGTTTCTTTGGGGTGAGTTTTTTCTTTTTCTGTACATCACAGTTACAGCTACAAACCAGGTAGAGCATATTACACGTGTAACTGACTGCCACCAACCTGAAAACAGCATACAACTATCAAAATTGATTATGGTTCCTGGTTCCAATTTTTCTCTTTTGTCAGATAGAGTAGTTTTCAGTTCTGCTACCACTGCGAACATTCACCACATCAAGTCAGTTAATACATGGCCATAGGAAGCTTTGTCAAATGGCAATCATCTACATTCATGGCCCAGCTGACAGATTTCTCTCTTAACCAGGGAAAGGACTCGAGTAAATGGTGTGAAGCTGAGTCACAGGAGCTTTAAGTTAGGTGTCAGGAAAAGGTTTTTCACTCAGAGGGTGGCTGAACACTGGAACAGGCTCCCTAGGAAGCGGTCACACTATCAAGCCTGCCCGAGTTCAAGAAGGTGTCTGGCACATGGTGGGATTGCTGGGGAGTCCTGTGCAGCGCCAAGAGTTGGACATGATGACTTTGATGGGTCCTTTCCAACTCAGTATATTCTCTTTACTCTAAAACCAGGCTATTATTGGGTGCTTAAGAACCTCTCCAACTGTTTGTTGCATAATGGTAATTTCTTCTATGAAAGAGGAAACACTCTGAAATTATTAGTCATAAATGAAAACATGCCATTTTGGATTACAGAACTACTTGTCTGTAAGCTCACTTGATCAACTGATAGACAATCTGCATCATGAGGCTTTGCAGAAGCATTTCCATTTGATTCATAAAATATTTCCATGAAGCATTACAGGCATTCAACAAAATTTCAGATATAAATACTGCACCTATTTGTGCAATTTACTAGTAGAAAGAATGATCAGAATCCATCCAGAAGCCACATCTTTAGGCAACTATTAATACACAAGTTCTCTCCTCAGCAAGGTGTTGAAATAAAATGTTTTATCCACAGGCCAAATGAAGTAATTGTCTTGACTTTCCCAAATCATTCAGAAGAAAATGTACATGTACATGAAGAATTCCCATAATTCTTTAAAGTTCCCAGCACAAAAAATAATTGTATGAAGCACATTAAATTAAGCATCTTGAACTATGAAACCTGATTAGAATAATCACATCTTTGTTTCAATCCACAATTCCTTTCAGACTTACATATAGCAGATACTTCACAATTAAATCACATCAGGAGAGAAGTAGAGCACAGTACTGATAATTTGATCTTTTCAGCACCTAAGTGCCTAGCAAACAGAATCGTAATAGGCAATATCAGTCTGCTAACAATGCCTCAACATCACATCTGAAGTAACTCTTTCTTAATACAAAACCTTTACAAAAGTGGACTTTAAGGCAAATGGTAACAAACTAATTTCTCGGTTTATTAAAGTAGTCCTAAACTTCTTGTGACTAGGCAGTAGTACTTCATCCTTTTTTAAGCTCCAAACTACAGAAAAAGATGGAATAAATACCTTTCTGAAGTTCAAATACCAAGCAAACCAAAATTACAACACTATTGGCCAGATTCTTCATAAATGATCAACAATTGTTGAAATTTCAAGAGATGGAATGAATCAACAGATTTGGTTTTCAGTAGGTCTGCAGTAAGGAAAAACCTTAAGAAGAGTCTTCAAGTACCTAATTTTTTTTTTCTCCTTTGAACACCTTGGATTAAAAGCAGAAAAATCACCGGGCCTATGTGCAGCTCTGAAGAACCTCCCTTGCACATTTCATTCCATGAACTCCCATGAACCACAAGAGTGATCTTCAGGACAAAGACCTGATTCTACCCCACATGGGGTATAAGCATTTAAAATGGGTACCAGCCCTTCATAGTATGCAGCACCTTTCAACACACATTTAAGTGGACAAACTGGCAAAACATACTTGAATCCACAACTGCTTTGTGATGCCTCACTCTACACTCTTGCCACCTTTCAAACCCACAGATTCTACACATAGTCCAAGGTATAGAAATACCTCTCCCAGGAAAGTTCTAGTTCCTTCCCAAAAAAGCAGTAGCTAAGTAAGACTGGATTAGGAATACTGAAGCTCTAAGTGGAGTGATGCCTGTAAGACATGCTTACAGTTTTCCAATAACAGCATTGTCAAATTAAAAAAAGGACTTCTAGAATGCAGACATCAGCCTTCTAGATACCTTCTTGACAGCTTACTGCTACCAAGATCTACAAGGCTGGCTGAAAGCTTTTGGTGGGCAGGATGAAAGCCTACTGAGAGAAGATTTTCAAGGTGTGAAAAAACACAATTAATTTGCTATGGTAAAACTACGAAAAATCTAAATATTACAGAAAACATATTAAAGCATACCTAGATCTCTACCTAGTTAACAAGCCAATGGAGGTCATTTTGCCAGACTTTTTATGTAAGGCCAAGTTTTGTCACACTGAGCAGCAGTGGCACTGTGAATCTCCATCACTGCCAAACTCCTGTATGAAGTTGGGAATACGTCTGTCCAGATCTCAATACCAGAGACTAAATCCAAAAGTGGTAGGGTTGTCTCTAGCGGACACAATACATGGCCGGAATTTGACAGCTAGAGAACAAGTGGATAGCTCTGCAGCAGACTTAAAATACATGTCATCTTGGTTAGAACAGCACATATGGCTTACTACAAACACAGATCAAAGGTACAGTGTGCCATTCAAATTTGAGTGACAAGGAGTGTACTTTGTATGCGATGGAATTTCTCATGATGCAAAGGGAACACTTTTCTGTCTTCCTCAGCCATTTACAGGAGCCCTTCTCCCCTTTAACACCACACACAGTTAGCCAGGGATTTGCTTCTCTCAGGTTTCCGTATGTGGTGAGATACAGACAACTACAGGAATGCAGTTGCTCCAAAAGAAAAGGCAACTGCACTGTCTCTTTTAAAGACTGGAAAAGCTGAACTGCCATCAAGTTCAACCACATATTTAAGAGATCAATAATAAATCTCCTTCACCCTGTACAAGAAAATATTCGACATTCACGTAATTTCTGAGAAATCTGATAAGCCATTGTTCTTAAAATGCTGCTTCTAGAGAACAGTAACCTATGAGTTTTCTCAACATTGTAGAGAAACCTTCCTTGGTGGAAGGAAAAGCACATCATAGTATGACAACTCAAAATGCAAAGTAATGGTATATGTAATGAGTGAATAAATAGGTGTGATGTTCATACTGCTTTTAAAACAAGGAAGGAATGCCTTTGTCCAGACCTAGGTCATTCTCCTCTGCAAGGTTTAGGAACACAAGCATGTAGAAAATACCACTGGGGAAGGTTTTTTTTAGCACACAGGAAGTTGTGTCTTTGTAACGTGACAAGAAATGTTTGACCACAAAAAAACAGCCATAATTTGAAGAGGATAAAGGAGATTGATATGAAAAATATTTTCATTTCATAGATATGCTTTAAGTACCATATATTTTCCCCTTTGTATCAATATTTGCCTTTGATTTTTCTCACCAGATTACTTTATTATCTGTATTTCAATTCCTTACATTTCTTCCAGAGTTCCTGAATGTTTGGCCAAGGACCAAAAATAGAATTGACATCTCATTACACAATGAGACAAAAAAAAAAGTCAAGTAATCAATTGTACAGCGTTTTCACACTTCCTTCTCTACCCAAGAAAACAGGTTGGCCCCACTAAAATGCACAACACATGCACACCCTGGAAAGAAAGCTTCCAGCCCTCATCTGCTGAAAAGGTGAAAAACTATCTACTATTTCAATAGTAGCCTTTTCTTCCCCATACTAACTAGTTTCTCTTTTAGTTATCATTAGTTAAAAGCATGCTGGTAAGTTTATTGTCCCTTGATTAAACACACACATGACTTATATTAAAATTCAGACTTAATGTTTAAAATGCTTCAGAAGCCAACATTTCAATTTTAGAAATTTCAGTGCTATGTTCAGCATTTTACTCTCTCAAAAGCTTTATCATTGGAGCCTGTCTGCCAGACAAATATATCTGATTCATTCACATAATTACTATAGTACCACACAAATCCTGCAACCAGAACAATGTTAGGAATTACACAAGGGTGCAACCAACCTGGCTATAAATGCCATATACCAATAAGCTGGGGGACTGTGAAGAAAGGAAGAGGAAACAAAGAGGTGGTACTTAGGAGAGGCATATAAAAGCTCCCTGATGAAACACAGTTTAATGATAATCTGAGAGTCACAGAAAACTCCAGCCCCATAAAATGCAAGGCTGGTACATGATTCGGCATGTGTGCGTGTGTGTTGGTTTTAACTCATCTTAAGTGAAGCTGGAAATGCAAGGTCTATCCACTAGTCTGCAGCAGAAACAGAACTGAAGTGCACAAAAGCAAGATCTTCACAGCAATGATATGCATGTGGAAGCCTCAACAGAAGCACAAAGAGCGAGCAAAGCAACCCTGAATTCCACTAGGTTTTTGCTTTTCTTCCTTTTTTTTCTTCTTTAAAAAAAAACAAAAAACAACAACAAAAAAAAAAAAAAACCAAAAAACCCCCCCCAAAAAAACCAAAAAAAAAACAACAAAAAAAAAAAAAAAAAACCAAAAAAACCCCAAAAACCAAAAAAACCCCAAAAAACCCACACAAACAAACAAAACAACAAACTCCCCCCCCAAAAAAACCCCCAAACAAACAAAAGAAGAAAACCAAAAACAAAAAAACTAAAACAAAAAACTAAAGCTAAAGAAAACATAACCAAAAAACCCCAAGAACATTTCAGACGTATGCTTCCCCTTGAGATGGTAATAGGTGGGTTGAAAAGATTCCTCTGATCGGCTGCACACGGAGTTCTAGCAGCAAGTAGGGAAACTGGGAAATTTTGGATGAGCTTTACTATTTTGCAGCATTCTGGTGGTATCTGTGCCGCCAAACTTCATGTATCTTTTTGCACCATTTATGAGCATTCCCACTTGGGTCCATCAGGTAATATGTCCTGTTTGGCTATAAGTGAACAACATTTTAATGATTACTCCAAACATAGCTTAACCAAAAAGCAGTAGTAATTCTGCACCTACCAATAAAAAAATTATTCAGAATTAGCTCATTAACTTCTTGAAAGTTAAATTCAATTACAGCTATATAACATTATCTATTACTGATTAACCATACATCTGGCACCTGAATATTTTTAAGCAGTCAACTGACACTGTATTATACACATCTAATGATTCATTACATACATGGAGGGCTAAATGTTAAGTCATTAAGAACGTCCTTCAAAGCACAAAATCCACTTATGGTTAATTTAAACACTAATAATAAAAATACAGTTGCATTTTTATGATAAACATGTATGTCAGAGTGAGATTTTGTGTGATTTTTGTTTTATTATTATTATTATTTTGTTATATTATTAAATTTTGTTTGGGGGTGTGGATTTTGTGCATTTTTTGTTGGTTGACTTTGTTCAGGTTTTTGTTTACTTTTGTTTTAAATTACGACTATGAAATTTTGTATCTAAGCAATTATACTTTCTCCAGAAAAATCTTTTTGATAACTTACAGAAATTAGCCAAGGATCTTAGAGCAATTTACAAAGAAAATTCAGAAAATAAACTCACCGTGTGAACAAAAAACGTCTTAAAATTCTTGGCTTCTGGACGCAACTCTAAAGACCATGGAATTTCTCCTTTTAGGACTTTGT
>VYZP01073536.1:0-16255 GCA_013400635.1 Hypocryptadius cinnamomeus | reverse complement strand
TCTCACTCTTCCTCCTGGGGCCCCACTCCTGTCCCTCTCCGTGTCCCTCCAGACTGCTAGTGTCACCCATTTTCATCTCCTCTGTTATCCAAAAGATGGGTCCATTCACCTGGCTGGCACCACCCATCCTCATTCCCTTCATCACCCCGAAGTTTGACAGTTCACAGCCTCTTCTCTCGGGCTCCCACCCAAGCCCAATCTGCACCTCCATGCACAGCTTTCAAGCCCAGCTACCTAGATCAGGTGAATTCCTCAACAGCAGATAAATAACATTGGGAAGATTACAGACTATAGGATGCTGCTTCTCCTAAAAGAGATAATTTTAGTCAAAATTCTAAGCCCTCTCATTAGTCTCATTTGTCTGTCTTCAGTTTTGTATTTTGGCTTCTCAGGTGCAATAATGGATTTCAATTTGTAGTGACAGAAATAATTAGATAGTTTAGTCTGACCTTCTGTATAACTCAGACCATGAAATATCTCTCTGTTACTTTTTCTTTTAATAACCATGGCAATTTGTGCTATTCATTCATTATAAACAAAGAATTTTTGAGGGAAAAAAACCCATTCAAAATCTTTCTATTTTTATATAATAGTCCTGATTTCAAACCTGACAAGGCAGCAAATATTCACAGTACTCCTCAATTAACTCTGAAGAAATAAACTAAATAAAAAATAAAAACAAACAAACAAACTGGAAAAATAGTCATTTATTTGAGCTGGTTTATTTATATCTATCAGTATCCATAACCCCTTTCTTTTTATCCAGAATGAAGCAACACCAAATTAGGATGTAAATAGTCATGCCTCAGTAGGTCCTCAAAAGATGCTCATCTCATGCTACACACAGTCCTTTCCCTTTGACAATAACTTTGACCTCAGGTATTTCCCAGTTCATATTCTGGAACTGTGAAACACACCTTTGTGCCACTACTACTGTTTGCAAAATTGTATTACGTATCTGATTAACAAAACAACTGAAAGGACCTCTGAATAGCAGCCTTGCACAAAAAATTAGGTACTATTTTTCTGAGAAAAAGTTTGTTACTGACTTAAAGGAGTTGAAACAGTGATAGAACGAAATGCATGTGTCAGTCTCAATTTTCTAAATACTTGAAGTCTATAGAAACTTCTTAGAAATATATTTGCAAAGTTCCTCCATTTATACAGGTGCTCTTGTACATATTCCCAACAATTATACCAAAAGACATGGTGTATTACACAACAGATCTACAGATAGATCTGAATACATCTAAATTACAGTTTTCACTTTTCATCATGATTTTAAAGAAATGTGTTCCCTATTCTGTCAAAGTAATTTCTAAAATTACCAACAGACTAAAAATGCCAGTCTCTTTTAAATACTCGCCCAAATTCAATAAGAATACAGACTGAATGTTTTTAATCATTTAAAGCTGTAATGCAATGAACCAAAAAAATATAAACTGAAATTTGCCTTCAAATATTTTCTCTTCCATATCAGAATAATTATAATGCAGTCTCAGAATTTTTCTGACCTCAAGTAACTTTCATTCTAAAACATGAGCAATCTGCATGAGAAATAAAAACAACAAACCACATACACACATAGAAAAGACACAAAAAACCCAACTAAGCAATGAAACAAGAAACCCCTGAACCCTTTTCAACCACCTCACAATATCCATGCAAGGCCGACTGAAAGAGATATAGAAAACAATTCAACAAATTTCTGATAGGTAGGAGTAAAGGAGATAGAGCCAGATTCTTCTTAGTCACACCCAGTGACATTACAAGAGTAAATGGGCATAAATTAAAGAAAATTCCAGTCAACCATAACAAAAATGCTGTTATAGAAGTCAAATATTGAACAAGGTTGCTGAGAGAGGTTGTATCATCTCCACCCTTGGAAGTAATCAAAACCCAGCTGAATATGATCCTGCATTGAGTAGGAGGCCTTCAGAAATGTGCTGAAATACTTGTATGATAATAATTATCTTGAAAAGCCATTCATCATTTAATTAATTTCAGTTCAATAGCCAGTGACCTTGCTTATCACCCTACCCTTTACTCCCTCTGAGGTTAGAACGAAATACCTGAGAACGAGTCTATCAAGTACGCTTAAGTCTCTTTGAAAAAACAACATGACATTAGTGGACTCGAAGGGGTGATGGGAAGATCAATTTTTGCTGAGGTTGTCCAATCAGTCATATACAACTGCATTAACATTGCTCCAGTGTTCTCTTTGTCTTTACAGTCACCCTATGCACTGACTGTGAATGTGGGAAAAGACTGACTCAGGGGCAAGAGGAGATCAAGAATGGCAGAGTACTTCACCTGGAAGCAGGAGAAGAGGCAGCAGTGGCTCTTTATTCTGATGCAGAGACATGTTGTTTATATTGATTAAGTCAGGGAAGCCAAGACTATGTGACCTTTTAAGGCTGAACAGCAGGTATCTTTCACCTGCTGAAAATGGCAGCAGGAACATTGTAAACACATTCTTTAATGTAGTACACTCAAGTTCCACCAAAAAACTTGCTTAGTGTTAGTTAAATATGAATGCGGACTTCCATTTCCTACAAACACAATTGATCTTTTATTATCTAATACTTGGTGATTTGAAAACAAATTAATAAAAATATTCTTTTTTCTTACCAAAATCTGAAATCACACAACATGGCACAGTTACCTGTGTCTGATGGGCATTTCTAATCAAAATTTAGAAACCTGAAATAAAATCATCTTGTTAGCAGTTTTAAAATCAACTAATTCTTATTTAATGAGGTCTTACTTCAGCTTCTCCTGTATATATTTCTGAAAGAAAAGCAAAGAAGTTTGTGAAAGAACGCTTACCAAATGGACCCATGCACTTTAAAAATAAAGTTCAATAATTGCAGTAAGTAATCAACAAAGCTAGGAAGTAGTTTTCCTGTGTCTACCTGATTTCAATAACCATGGTATCTCATGAGCTATAAAACTTTTCTAAGTGGTAATTATGGTGACAAAGACAGGAAAACAGAGAAACAAATAATATTATTCAGCTACAAGCACTTTAAAATAAACTTTCTTAAAAGCTTAGGGCATTATTTAGACTCCCAGTCATTTGTAAGTTTTTACTGTTTTGATTTGTGTGGAAAAGAGAAAGAAAGCTGCAATTACCTAAAAATATAGACTCACTGCTGTGCTAAGCTTCAGCTTTCTTTGACAGTATTGCAGGTTACTAATTACAGTTCGACTGCCAAAATAAACTTAACAGGTTTAACCGCCTTTTTAAAGGGAGTGGAAAGAACAGAATTTATGGTGAGGTGGAAGAGATTCTTGTGAATTTTCTAAACAGTCTCTCAACTGCTATAGTAAATGCCTTGTAAATTGCCTAAATTCCCACTGTGTAGTATGAATGTTCAAAATTAAAGTGGTGTTTACTTGAAAAAACATTGAAATGAAAAAGGCTGAAGATGTTGGAGAGTTAATTCGTGTTTCCCTGGAGATGATTAGGCACTGAAAAAGAGTCTATGACTAAGTAAAATGTAGGAAAATTAAAGGTTTCTTTAATTTTATTTTTGACTACATAATTGTCTTAGTTTAAAAAATGACTATTTTGGAAGCTACCAAGTTCAGAGGTAAGAACGTAATGCATTTCCACAGCTGTATCTATTTGTGACATCAGTATTATGTAAAGACATACGTCTTCACAGTTACTCAAATAAGTTACATAAATACATAACTGCTGGTAACACAAATGAAAATGATATTTTGAAGTTTACATATAGCATAATTTAAAGTATGCGTCATTGGAAACATTTCGTTATTTAATGATCCCTCCCTGGAGAATATGCCCTTGAGCAGTAAGGGCATATTTCTCCCCTTTTTAAAATTAATTTGCCTCATCAACTCCCTTAAAGTAAAAGTTTAAGTATCTGAAGCAGTAAACTATTATCAGGCTTTATCACAGTGCCAACTTTTGAGTGATGGCCTTAACATTGAAAATGGAATTTGTACCTTAAGGTGTGTAAGAAGTGTATATTTTCAAGGATACAGATTTTACATTTCAGTTCTGATGTACAAAACACAATAACGGATGATAGAACACGTTTTGCTCCATCACCATATTTTTCAGAGATGCATATTTGAGATTAGTATTGGCTATGATTTACTTATCCCAGTTTCTGGAAAAATGGGAGAGATATAGTCCGTAGAATTTTTTTTTCTTTAAAGGTCATTAAAAGCAGAATTCTTTTTGTGTGTTGCTACACACTTAGTCAACACCTTATAACTTCTCCTTATTACCATTTTGAAAATATATCAATGACACAGAAAACTATTAAAGATCCAGTTGCTGATTTCTGTCTGCAGATACTGGTTATTTGAAAATTATATTAGCTAACACAGAGTAACTCACAGCTTGTGCCTCAGATGCAATAAGCATTCAGCAAGAACTAATGACTTATATGAAGGAGTAATGTGCAAATGGTCTCACAGTTTCCAAAAATGAGAAGAGAGCAGGAAGGGAACCATCATGTCATCCTGAGTTATCAGGGGCACCACATTGTCCCTCAGTATGGCACATCTTCAGAATTTGAGCAGTCAATAAATCCACATGGGATCGTGTGCTAATGAAGCGTGCAAAAGCAATACAAATCTGTAAGCTCAGCAATAGGCAGTGTTATTGAAATTAACCCAAAAGGTGAAGTAGAAGGATATTCACAATTACTTTTTAAACTCTGACCACTTAGTTTCTGACATGGAACAAGAAAAGCATGAGACCCGATGCAAATGTGATGGTGTTGGCTAGCAATTACATTCTGGAGCTGGAAAAGAATAAGGAGATAAAACATCTTGCTTGAAGTTATTTTCTACCTCAGCTATTTATGTCTCCTCAAGGGTTTTATATATTGTGTTTGCAAAACCTCTATTTTGTGAAATCTACCCCTTTTTTTTGTATGTATGTATATATAGACATAAATGCACACAAAACCACACACACTGTGGTAAATCTTATTCATTAATCATATCAGAGTGTTTTATTTATTTTTTTAGGCCACTGTTTGTTCTATATATGGGTATTCTGGCACTAATTATAGAACAGATTGTGTTGGGATTTCTACAGGACTGCACTATGGCAATACAGATTAAGCAATTAACCTTGATGTCACTGTAATTATTAAGATACTTTAGCAAAATGAACTAATTTCCCCACAGGATATTCTGCTGAAATCAACTTCCACTCTTTTTAAGATGCCAAAATAGAAAATGTTAATGGAAAACTAAGTTTGCAGATTTTGCAAAATGCTAGGCCTTTTCAGCGGTCATCTTTTAGTGCTTCACACAACAATTCACCCTAAAATCACAAATACATATTTTCATAATAGATAAATAAAAATACATGCAATTATACTCTATGGAGGTCTCTGAAAAAATAGGAAAAAAACCAGAACCGATAACACCTCTTCACTTGGTGCCTTTACTACGCAACATCTAACCTTAAAATTTTTAAATATACAGCCAAGAGAAACTGGCTTGTATTTACATTTTGTACACAATTCAGGTAATAAAACTGCTTGCATCCAAAATAAAAACTTTATTTATATGCTAAACTCTACTATATTAGAAACAAAATAATACGAAATATTTTGTATTCATGTTTACATATATATACTTAAATTTTAAATTACTCATCGTTACCTTAGTACTTCAATTTATTAAAATTAAATTTATCCCAAATGCTACTTAGTCTTAACTAGCTCAAATATGAAGTAAATATTAATCTAAAAAAAGATTTTTTAAAAATATCTCATTATTGTGGTCTTTTATATATATAGAGCAGTATCTATCCTGCAGAAATTTTTTTTAAAAAACAAACATTTTCTTGAGTCAACACACAATTACCTTCTGATCATTACATGCAATGATATTAAGACTAATTGTAAAAGCAAAATAAAAAGGAAAAAAAGCTCTCAAAGGAAAAAAAGTTAGGCAAGAAGCAGGTATTATTTTACTATATTATTTAAATTGTTTCTTAGAAATTTTTCTGGTTTTCAATACTTTTTTTGAAGACAAATTTGAATGTATCTCAATTAATACATAAAATTCTGAGTAATTACTTGGTAAACTAATGAAATACACATTCAGAATAATTATTGTCATAAAATTAATTGTATTTATATTACAATAAAATGTAGACATTACTGTTATTAAGAGGTTTCATTTACCTTCATATGTAGAAATAAAACCACAGAAGAAAAATGGTAAACATGAAGACAGAAAAATCTTAATTTTTTTTAATTGAATAAAACCTCATAGTTTGCCTTTTTTATAATTCTTGTAGTGCAGCACATTTGCATAATACTGAAGGCTGTTCAAGCAGCTACTTCAATTATAAATGGGACTGAAGCTATTATCAGTTACATTGGTAATTCTTCAAATAATGTCTTTTTTCAAAAGAAGGAACAGTCCTTGAAATTCTGAATTCTCTATTTCATAGTAGAACCATTTTCTTCTTTTCCTTCTAATCTTGATGAAGTTGAAAGGAAAAATATTTAGAAAATATGTAGGCTTTGTCAGGCTGATATTTCTTGGGTATACCTACTTACAAGAACTCAGAACTTTAAAAAAAAAAGGTTTGTTTCAATGGAAAAATATGACTTGTAGGCTTACTGAGATTTGTTTTTGTTTTGAGAACAGTAGAAAATTTACAGACACTTGAGTAGACAGAGATGCAGCTGCACTGGAGCCATTTATGCAGGGGTGTGTAACGAAATGAATTAGAAAAATTAAGAAAATCTTAACTAACCCATTTAGCATACTGAAGAATTTACAGTGCTCTAAAAAGAAAGGGAAATTTAATCTGCAAATGTCTCTTTCTACAACAATCACTGTTTTGATTGAAAACAATAGGACTGCCCTAACTACCGTATGTCAAGAAGGGCCTGTACCTGATTGCTCCCAGCAAAGGGCAAGATCATTTCTCTCTTGCTCTGTCCTACAGGAGTCATTGCTAAAAGCAGCAGTTTCAGTAACATATTCCCAAGAGATGTTAGCACAACACAGCAATCCCCTGCTGACTATGTTGGCCATTTGTCTTTATGATTTGCTCTAAATTATTTTCTTTGGTAACATGTTTTTTCACTCGACCATATTTTACTCGTTTCCTCTGATTTTACTCTTTCCCATTTGTATTAATGGAAAACCTTGTCCATCTTTTAATATGTTAAAAGTTTTCGTATATTTTAATGTGCTTGTAATATCCCAAAGAAAATATTTTATAAAGCATTTAATTGTGAGAATTTGTTAGTAGTTCTGCTAATGAGCTGGATATTACTCACTTGGAATACTTAAGTAAGTGCTTTGAAGGTGTTCCAACTATGAGGTGACAGATATCCTCCAGAGAAGTATCACAAATATGGGAGTTATATGAAGAATTAGGGGAGAAAAAAAAAAGAGACAATGTACAGAACTGCTCTGAGGTGACTTTAGCGTATTCAATAAACATAGTTATTTAACATTTCATATGTTTAGTCTTTTTTGTTGCTGTTGTTGTTAGGTTTTTTTGGTCAGATTTTACTAAGCATAATAGATACACTTACAAAGGCGCTTTTTCTTCTCATTGACTGGCATAAGGAACAACATTATTATGATTAATTATACATTCAGTAGGTAAATGTTTATTACATTTACCTACTGAAAATATTTCTAAAAGTGTCATTTCCATTTCTGTAATGTGTGGCTATGTGATTCTGTAACATACAGAACAGGGGGCCCATAAAAACTTTAAGCCTTCTCATCGCAGGGTCCAAAATATAAACCTTAGGTCTCCTTTCTCCTTTCCTGGGATGTTTTTCCCCCATTCTTTCTTTCCTCTTTCTTGTACCTCTCAAAGATCCTTGCTCTGCTGGCTCTTGCCAGCCGTTCAGGTGAGGAAGGGGTGGTCACAGGGCCATTTGCAGGCAATTGAAACGTCCCTGGGAGCACAAGCAAGAGTCAGGTGAGCAGGGGTGTAGCTCAGGCAGGGCGCGCAGGAAGGGCGCAGCCACCCTCGCAGCTCCTGCTGGGGGACTGGTTGTTAGGTGGGTGTGGTGTTTTGGCTGGAGGATTTTTTATTTGGTTTTCTTGGTTTTTTTTTCCCCAAGTTGACTAGACCCAGGATGATTTACAAGCTGTCAAAAGCCATTGCTGCTGCCGGCACACGTGTGCTGAGCCAGCCAGAGCCGCCCAAGTAGGCAGCAGAGTGCCCGAGCTGCTCTCAGTACCGGAGCATTGCCCAGGGGACACCTGGTGCGGCGTGAGCAGGTGACAGGGCTGCTCTGTGTGGTGGCAGAGCTTGAGGAAGGAGTGGAAAGGCTAAGGAGTATTGGGGAGCCTGAAAGACAAACAGGTGGAATTACACCCTTCCAATCCTGAGAGAAGCTCAGCAGGAGTCAGAGGAGCTCCACCTGTCCTAGCAGTATGCTTTCTACATAGTAGAAGGGGGTTGTTCAGCCCGGAGGAAAAAAGGTTCAGGGATGACCTTATTGCTCTCAGCAACCCTCTGAAAGGAGGCTGTGACCAGGTGACGGTCAGTCTCTACTTCCAGGCAATTCTCAATAGGACCAAAGTCCACAAGTTGTGCCAGGGGATGTTTAGGTCGGACGTTAGGAGGAATTTCCTCACGGAAAGGATGATTCAGCATTGGAATGTGCTGCCAAGGGAGGCGGTGAAGTCTCAGTCCCTGGAGGTATTTAAGAAAAAAATGGATGCGGCACTCAGTGCCCTTATCTAGTTGAGGAGGCGGTGTTAGATCATAGGTTGGACTCTCTGATCTCAAAGGTCTTTTCCAACCTAGCTGATTCTGTGATTTTTTCATCCTTTTGTCAAAGGTCCTTGATTTTTCCTTCTTTCATGTACTGATGTTATGGTACAGTTTTTCTTTTAAATAATTAATTACCTGTTTCACAAATGGCTGCCCAACAGTGGATGGACAATTTGTTCCACTGGTTTCTGTTGCTCAGGGCTGAAAATGCTATCACCTTGTTTGCTTTATCGTACCATTTGAATTTCTGTTTAGATTCAGTAAATTCATATCAGGGCTTCACAAATAAGCATATTCAACAAAGCTTCTTCCTCTCTAAGTGTTTCCATAGCTAATACATTTCTGACATTTATGCATTATTCTTTTTATATGGGCAGTGTAATCAGTGGATTACAATGGAGAAAAGATACTTTCTCTGAAATTCTCTGAATCAGAAATGGTGAAGAATCAGGCTTTTGGAAAGTAAATATTCATAAAGCAAAATGACACATAAAACTGTAAAGAAAGATGGTATCATTTTGTCTATGTCAGGAAAATGAAAGACACTATTAATTTTTTTTAAGCTAAAAACTACCTAATTATTGAATTCAGACCTAATAGTAGTTGAAGCAAAATTCATAAATCTATACTTCTAATTTTGCATATTCATTTAATGACTGTAGGTACTTTCCTAAGTAACCTACAAGTCAGATGCACAAAAGTTATGCACTCTTCAAAAGTTATTACTTTTGTTATTTCTAGAAGTGTTTCTATGAATACCGCTGTACAGACTTGCTCCTCACTGAAGCTTTGATAAAAGAATTCCGAATAAACAAGAAGTAATGCAAGAAAGAAAAGAGATATTAAATGCAAATAAATTATCTCTGGTTCATGGGTCTGTAAAATGCAGACATGTCAGTGCTAATCAAATATTTTGAGAAAGTTGGTTACAGGCAATATAAGAAAAAAAAATTATATCAGTTTATCAACTTGCATGTGCTTATGCTTCCTGAAACCTGAAATAGGCCTGCCAAGAAAACACCACCTACAGTCTGATGTAAATTAAACCCTTTAGTCTGACATTAAGACTTATTCAAACAACCATAAAACTGACAGGTTTAAAGAAGAACACCAATTTGTTTTTCATTACTTTCATAATTCTCTAAGTTATCTTTTTTCTTAAGAGCTAAGGCAGACTCAAAACTGTTATTCTAAACCAAATGCAATTGAACAGAATCTCCAGAATACTTACTTCTGAAGCCTTTAATGAAAACAAGCAGCAAGAAAAAGGAAAAACAAAACAAAAAAAACCTCCAAAAATTAAAATAAAAGGTTCAAGTTAAATGAGATTTTTTTTTTTTGAAAAGGCTGCAGGAGGTTCTCAATCATATCACTACATTACGGAAAAGAAGAGAAACCATATGGTACTAAACTGTTTGAAAAAGGTAAGTGGAAAATAAAACTTAATAATATTTTCATTTTTAAGTATATCTTCATATATGAAATACTAAACAAAAGAGAAATTACCTCACTTGATCTAATTTTAATCTATAGTTCTTTAAGGCATACATACTGTCAATTGAACCAGAAGGAAATGCTGTTGTAAAACAATCGCCTCCACAAACCCGGTCATTATTCTTCTCTCAATTTTGGTATAATCTTCATAAATTTTAAGATGTCGTATCTCTCAGCTTTGCTGGATGACATCAGCTTCTCTATATCAGAAAAAAAGAGTTTTTGAGATCTTTTAGAAGTTCCTAAAATCTGTCTAGAAATGTGAGTTATCTAAGAGTATCTCTCAGCACTGCAGCAGTGCTTGTATTTTTCTGTCATTCATAACGTTGCATGAGAATAAAACCTCACAAATTGTATTTCGACCTCTTGAGGACATATATATGATATGTACATATAAGTATTGTTTTATGCAATAATTTTTACAACCCAGCCTTTCCTAGGATATTGACAGTTTGGGGTTCTTGGATTGGGTGAGGTGGTTTTTGGTGGGTTATTTTGGTTTTGAGCATAGAAGGTCATAGAAGAAAGCTGGTTCCCTTTGTTTTGCTTTCGCCTACATGTCATTTCCCTGTTATAAAAGAAACAGCTAAAAGGAATCAGCCTTTATGAGAAATAATTTCCCTCTATTGATTAATAAAGACTACACCAGCGTTTTTAGAAAACCAAAAGCTTAAAAAATTATTTTCTCACATTGTTCATTTACAAGGATATCCACCACACTGAAACATTTAACTGCCAAGGATATGTCACCTCCAGTATGATACAAAAGAAAATATTGACTTTTAATGTAAACACACAATACTGTAGTGGAATTAACAAGTTCCTAATTTTGTTTATGTATTGCTGGCAAGTGTAGAGAATGCTGTTTAGGCTGCTTGTGATTTGATGTAACCTTTTCTTACTGAGGAACCATCACTAATAAGACTGTCTGACATGTTATAACAAGATGTTCACTAGACTAATGTGAATATATTGATGGCATAGCTTTCCTGAGCCTACTATATATCACTAGTTTTCTCCTAGTCAATTGAAATCAGACTGTTGGTCATAAAGAACTTGAAACTTGTGTCATGAGAATTTGCTTTTGATAGATTTCCCATGAAGATGTATTTTCTTGTTCAAATCACTCGGCTTACTTATTACCTCTTCCCCCTCTCATTAGCAGATAGCTGCACAAGAACTATGCTTTTCAGTCATTTCTCAATTAATTTGCATGATACCACAGGGTTTTCTGAACTTTTCATTTAATATCTGACCTTATCAGTAGTATTACTAGTAATTTTTGAAGATCCTTTTCTCCCTTATGATCTCTCACCAACCATATTTCAGCATCATGAAAAACTATAAAATTAGAAATTGTCACCTCAGTTCCCATTTGATACCTGCAGGGACCCAGCAGTGGAAAACTGAAAAGGATCCTTAATGTGAGGGAGAACACTAAAACTGAATTATACCCTACAACATTCATACTTTAAAATAAGATACATTGATTTAACTACTTTACTCTTCTTTTCTTATTCCTTCCTCTATTCATTCCTTTTATTTCTTTCTTCTGGAGCAATAACCCTGACTTTTTGGTCCTATTTCATATCAAGTTTTGAGAAAATTATCTATAAACTGAAAAAGCACTCAGAAAAGATGACGAAGTTCTGATACCTCCTTCAGGGTCACTATAGATATAAATTTTGTATTTGAAACTTCCACAATAAATTTTTACCCAAAGAGATAGGGAAAATTTGAAAAAGTATTAAAAAGTCTTTTCCTAATATTTTTACATTTGCTCTTCAACAGTTATAAAAACTGTACTTCTGTTGAGGTTTTGACCAGACAATCTTCTTCAGGCTATTTTCTTTTCTACTTAGAAATCACAGAATTGCAGATTCCAGGGTTCATAGTGAGATGAAAAGATCACCTGTAGCCTAAAGATAGCTTCCTTGAAAACACAAATATTTTATGCTAATTGCTGTATGTACCAGCATTCATTTTATTGGGACAAAAAAATCCCATGAGCCACAGGAATATTTTCACATGCTTGGTATTCATTGGAGTGATAAATTGCTTGGATGACCAGGTCCTTAGAAGAAATGGATGAAAAATTGCGTCTTCCAAGAAGATTTAAAACTTCATTATAAGGCTGGCATGAAAAGTTTTCCAGTAACAGGAAAGATCTGTCTGCTACAATGAAAGGCTGACATGAGAGATGACAGGATTTTGAATAAAGTTTACTTTCAACTTGTTGATCCTCAGCAAATTACTCACATTCAGAAGAAATACTGTTAAATATACAACATAAGTGTATACTAATTTCTTGTCAAAAACATCTGGCATCTTGAAAAGAAAGTAGTTATTGTAAATGTGTCAAAGCAGAATTTTAGAGGAGAATAATGCACTTTTTTTTCTTTTAGAATAGTGCCGTATAGCATTATGAAATCAATGCAAAACTCATTTCTCATATCGAAATTTTAATCTTATTTTGGAGACACATCAAAACATTTTGTAGCAGGATGATTTACAAAGTAGTACATTATAGAAATTTATGATGACTTTAATAAAAATATATTTAAATAATATTTTTAAAAATTTTTTACAATGCAAGCAGATAGTATTTGGTACATATTGTGAGATAAATTGCAATTAGTCTTTTAAAATAATTGTAATTGTGAGAAGTTATAGGACATCCATAAAGAGTGGAGATATGAGATATATCAAAATGAAGAGCTTCAAGTCCAAAATTTGCTTTTACAGCACTATGATATCACAAAAGCAATTAAAATTTTTGATTACTTTTAAAAGTGTTATTGCAAATTAAAACTGGTGCTGTATGACAGCAGCAGTGTGAATTCTGCAGTGGTAGACACACAGATGATGCAGTCTCTTACAGTTTGACATATCAAGGGTGTTTACAACCTGTTCTTAGGTATAGTCTATGTAACTGTCTTTTCTGGAACTCAGAGCCCAGTGAGTACAAAACCACACGTAGGCTTCTCCTGTAGCAGATCCTAAATTTATGTTCTCATGGAAAGAAGTCTATGATTTCTTCAGGGCAGGAAGTACTGCTACCAAGTCTCGCCAAAAAAGAAGTAGCACAACAGAAAGCTTTTTTTTAAAGTTCCTATTTGTGTATTTTAGAAAATTC
Source organism: Hypocryptadius cinnamomeus (assembly GCA_013400635.1). Classification (NCBI taxonomy): domain Eukaryota; kingdom Metazoa; phylum Chordata; class Aves; order Passeriformes; family Zosteropidae; genus Hypocryptadius; species Hypocryptadius cinnamomeus. Next base: position 2,864 of record VYZP01073536.1, on the reverse strand, counting down.
TGTTTCTGCTTTCACTCTCTTAAGTTGAAAGTTCACTACAGGCAATGAGCAATATCATCTATTCTTTACATCCACTGGATTTTAGACTCTACCAGAATCTGCTAAACCACAAGCCAACATTTATTTCATCTGCAATTTCCTCTTCTTTACATTAACTTTTATTGGCTTATTCACCTGTCCTAAAGCTCTTAGTGTGATACTCTGATGTTACAAAGTGTAGCTGGCACTACATAATGAATTGTGACTTAATATAGTGTTCTCTGTGTATCTTCTTTTATTCTTAAACACAGGCATTTTAAAAGTCACATTTGGGGAAAATAAAAAACATCAAAAGCGTTTACATAGATATCCTTCACCTGGGAAATTTTGCATAGTTCTCATGCAATTTTCTTCACTTCATTTAGGACTATATTTTATTGCTAATTAGATTCTAAAATGCAAAGAGCACATCATTGACTTTTTTAGGTGTACCTAAATATTTTACCGCTAATACACATTAAAGCTATAGAGACAGTTAATGATGCAGATATGAACCTAGTGAGATTTAGAAGGATTTTGCCTATCTTCAATGAAGAAATTTCTTCTTGAAATACTTAGTATTTCAGACTCATACGTGTCTATAAACTTTCAGGTATCTACTTTTCTGTGCTTTTCTGTGTGTAAAAAAATATCATTATAATACTTTTAAGAAAAGAAAATACTATATATGTTCATCTCTAAATATGAGAAGCACAGATATTTTTATGAACAAGCCTTAGAAATCTTTCAGCAAGCTTGTTATGCTGATACAATTTATGGTACAGTCCCATGCTGCCTAATTAAAAAAATCAAGACTATTGCTTGCTGCTGAAATTTTTTCTGACATTTTTGAATATGGGTAACTACCGTTCAGTAAAGGCACATGTATGATCATGTGCCAGCTCTGTACAAGGCTCACACCAGGCTGTGTGAGCTCACAATGCTCACATACCTGCTTCTGTGATTCTTAACCTATGCAGCAGCAATGGAGTGCCCCTGTGTGCACTTGTCGTACTGTTTAGTGAAATAGCTGAATTAGCATGTTTACCCATCTCATTTGACTCTGAGGGATCTTATTCCTCTCCATAGAGAAATTAGTTTGTATCTCAAACATGTGAATTAACTTAATACCTTTGGACATTGTACTCACCCAGGTCACAGTTCAGTCCTTAGTAGGTAGTCAGTGTTTTTAGATAAAAAAGCTAAAAGTGATGGATTCATGACAAATATTGGTCAAATCAACCTCCCATTCAAACCCTGTTCTGCTGCTTAATTAATCAAAAAAATAAATTATGCATAATCCAAGCAATAGGACAAAAGGCAACAGACAGAAACTAACGCACAAGAGCTGCCACCTGAATATGAGGAAGAACTTCTTTCGTGTGCTGATGACTGTACACAGGAAGAGGTTGCCCAGAGAGGTTGTGGAGTCTCCCTCTCTGGAGATATTAGAGAACTGTCTGGACACAACCCTGTGCAATGTGCTTTGGGATGACCCGGCTTGAGCAGGGAGGTTTTTCCAGATAATTACTGTGGTTCCTTTCAACCTTATCCATTCTGTGATTCTGTGATAATCTTCTTACACCAACTAACAGTCAAAAAATATTCTTTGAGGAAAAAAAATACCCCAACATTTGGCAAGATTTCCATCAGGAAAAACAAGTTCTTGACTTTAATGTTGCATATGGAAAATTTCACAGGCACAGTCTCTGAGGAAATGGAATATGAACTAAAAGTTTTTTTGGAATGGTGTTTTCAGAACCAAGTGGGCAAATGTCCTACTAGAAACAGTCTGCAAGACTTAAAGCCAAACACTCAAAGCTCTTCATTTTGCAGAAGAAATGTAATTGCAGTTCTCATAACAATGAGTATACTGATCTTACTTACACATTTTAAACTAATCCAAATATTCCTATGTACTTGGCTTGAAATCAGATTTTTCCCACAGCAACAAACATATCATTAGGGATTAGTATAATTGGAATAGTTCCATTTATTTAATTACAAAAGCATTTCATTTATTTTACCTTTGACAGAAAGAAACAGAATTGCTGCGGACATTAAAGCAGGGCTGGTACTTGTTACTGTAACTCTGGATTTTAAAATAACAGTCCTAAACAGATTTTCTAAGTTCTTGCAGGAAAAAAAAAAATCTTTAGGCAGAAAATAAAATATTAATTATTTTTTGCTCCAGGATGCTCAGCAAACAATTTATGCCTAGGTAGCTGCTGTTAATAACTGCAAGGAATGATTTTATCTATTTTAATNTCAGGGGCTTCAATAAGTGTATCTTAGGGTGTATATTCCCAGCTGCTCCATATCTCACATACTTCCCTATCCAATGCTGTCAGGCATTGGTAATAAGGAAGTTGGTATTAGTGAACTCAGAACTGGATCTTTTCCGAGTTAGTCTGGGAAATGAAACAAAGTGAAACAGCAGCTGAAAATTACTAGGAGAAAACCTCTATTCTGTTCCACTCCATGCTAAGTAATGCTGTGCAATGCCATCTACACTATGCTATTCTACTGTGCTAGTCCATTCTTTCTCACTCTGTTTGGGATACTGGTTTTGGGACAGAAATGGTGAAGCTTGTGCTACATGACATGATGCCACCTGAAAGCTGGAATGGCTGTTAAAAGGCCAGATATTAGTTTTTAATTGCTAATTAATTCTCATTAATGTCTGTTCATTAGCTGTCTAAACCTCAGTCCTTCCCTGAAACCATGAAAATCCATAAAAGAGCTGAAACTCATATCCTGATACTGTGTACAATGCTGAAAGGAGGAACATAGAAAATAATTCTTATTGATATATAATCTCTGTGCACACTCTATATTGTTTATGA
>VYZP01073535.1:0-26679 GCA_013400635.1 Hypocryptadius cinnamomeus | reverse complement strand
CCTCCGTGCCACCTCCTGGGGAGCAGCAGCACCAGTGGCGTTTGTGCGATGAGACCCGCTGGTTCTCCCTGCCTGAGCTGATTTTTTTTTTAATAAAGGCATTAAAAAGGAGAAAGATCTCCTGCCTTATTTATTTCATATAGGTTAAGAAAAGTTTTATAGATTTATAGTTATGTTTTACCCCCTTGTGTTGTTATCAAGGGACAGCTGGATTTGGGACATCTGGAAGGGCCAGCTTGTCACTAGGGCAACATCTGACCTCCAATCAGGATTTGAGGAAGAGATCTCCACCACTGGACAGTGAAGAAGGGGTTGATGGACAGAACTTTGGGAGGGGTTAAGGGCTTAAAAAGGGAAAAACCTACATTGTGAGGGGGCTGAGCACATGGCAGGAAAAATCTTTTGCTCCTGGCATTGTAACCTTTGTTCTTTATTCAGTCTTCAGTTGTATTTTTGATAAGGTTTAATAAACCTTCCTAAACTATGAAAAGTGAGTAGCAATTTCTCACAGTGGTCAATAGAGTGACCTCATAAATGAATCAAATTAAATTTCTTGTATCTATAAGCAGAAAGTGGTAGAAGGAAATTTGTAATAATTTATCATCCATTTCTTTATCTGGGGTAAAGACTTATGGTGCTCAATGTTATATACTCCTTATCCAGCTTTAGAGCAATGAACAAGCCTTAAAGCCTACCAGGGGTTTGTTCTTACCAGATGCTGACCTTGAGAACAAATCCCCATTCCTGGTCTGGTCTGGCTGCTGCCTCCAGTGTGCCTCCTTAACAGCCAAAACTTCTGCTCAGTTGTGGAGATCTGAATATCACCAATTCTGCCTTTTTTCAGTAGAAGGTAGCAAAATAATTCTGTTGCTAGAAACATAAGTCAAGGGTGGCTATTTCGCTACAGGCAAAAAGTTGAATGAAGGATGAACAATAAGGCTCATTAAAATTAGAAAAAATGAGCACTGTAAATTCTACTACTTCTTAAGTCACTGGAATTATATGAGACAGAAGACAAAGTTGTCCAAGAAAAGTAGAAAAACACAATTCACACAGGATGCAAGAAACAGCAGTATGTTCCTGAGAATGATATATGCACCAGGTGCTATTAACCTTATTTTCATGCGAAAATGAAAGAGGGTCCAAGTATCAGCATGTGGTACACAAGACACACATTTTGTTTGTTTTCTTCCTGTCCCACTTCTCCTTCCTCAAAAAACTCCACATGTATTCGCAAATGTGTTGCAAAAGTCAGAAAAGCATTACAAGATCCATTATTTCTAATGATCAAATTCAAAAGCCTTTAAATTCCCCAAAATTAAATATGCACAGTAAAAAAAGCATTACCATTGCTTAAACTGGAAAGACAAAGGGAATAAATAACATCCATTAAAGGTTCAGGTTATGCTATGGGAAAGCTATTCACCACCCAAATTTAGTACTTATGCATGAAAATCCAATTGACACAATAGCTTATAACCATTCCAAAGAACCTATTATGGCCCATCATGTAAATGGTTATACATAATGACACAGCCATTATGGCCTGTAGGGCTCTGGATTAGTGAATTAAAATTTCCCTGGGCAGAACAGACTTTGAGCAAACAGGCTCAAAGGAGCTGTTGCAATAAACTATGCTAAGACCTGTCTAACCAACTCCTAATTACACATTAACCCACTAACACGAATTGCTAAATTTTGGAAAATAAGTTAGCTACAGTACAGAAACTGACATTAAAAGTCAGTGTTCTCGAATATGTACAATATAGATGTCACTGTCCCTTACTGTTTCAAGAAGGATAATAAGTTGTTTCAGATGTAAGTTGCAGATAACTCTTAGAAAGTGGATTTCCTTTTTTTCCCTATCAAGTAGGGCATTTAGATCAGAATGGATATAGGGTGACTATCAGCTCTTTTAAACTGGATGTCTGTGTCTTACCTTCAGCACAGCACAAATTCATTTGGGGAAAACCACAGAATATGAATACTGCCCATGAAATCATGGATCTCCTACTACCTTCCTTAAGGCAAACAATAACACTTATGCATATTTATTAATAATATATGGTTTTTCTATTGCAACTTGCATTTCTGAAGCTCTGCTTTAGCTTGGCTGCAAGGTAGTGATATTCTACTCACTTTGTGGATGGCAAAACAATCCAAACCAAAGGGCAGCAAAGCTGAACTCTGAACTCTGAGAGTGCCAAGCTCTTTGTCTCGTGCTAGTTAGCAAGGTATTAGTGATGCTTCAGTTAATGTTCAGTTCATGCCAAGATGTCTGTGCAGCCTTTCCTTGACAACATACTTTTGTTTCAACCAAGTCTCTAGATAGAAGTAAAGGTTTTAAAAGAAGCTTGAATTTTCAAACCTATTAAACAATTACAGTGTTGTCTGATTTTGAGAAGCTTATTTTGAAATATTTAGAGGGACCTGATCATCACACCTGCATTCTAAAACTTTTGCTAGATTTTTACAGAAATCTAAATGTCAGCTCTTGATATAGTAAAGCCCAATTCTTCCTCCAATACTCGTAGTTTTAAAAAACCTTCCCCAGACAGCAACGTTTTCAATTTTTTTCAAGAACTTGTGAGTTTTTTTGGTGGTCTGTAGCTCCCCAGATATTCACCCATCTAGTGTCCCTTTTAGTTTATTTCTCTGTAGATGGGTAAGACTGCAATTTGGATCAGGTGGAAAAAACCCCTATGCAGCCCCTGGCCATCCATGGGAATGGCAGCCTTCTATACCCAGCAGTGTCCAAGGGATGCCATTTGTATGCACAGCTCTGCAACAGCCAAACTGAGCTCCCAATTCCCACTTCACAGTGACACAGATCACTGAGAGATCAGAATCAGTCCAAAGTCAGAAGCTTTAGGATTTTTGTTAATTATTGTAGGGCTGCTGGAAGCCCGCATTTCTTTTTGAACAAATTGCATTTCAAACATCTCTATCTCAGCTCTTTGCTTTTTTCTCCAGGGTTGCCTTTTTATTTTTGTGGAAGAAAAAAAAGATGTGTTAAGTTCTTTGCATGCACCAGGCAGGCACTGAACTGAGCACAGTTGAATCCCCTGGTGACTGGATGTCTACAGCCCAATTTACTGCACTCCTCCTTTCAATAAGCAGGTAAGGCAAAGAATGGAACAATTTTCCTTTTCTACTGCTTGCTGCTCAGTTCCAGCAATAGGTGGGGAGGCATCACCATCTCTCATTCCAAGCAGACTTGTCTCAGCTGCATGCCCAGAAACTGAAACTTTAAGATGTTTATAAATAAATAAAAACCTGCCTGTATTTAATGCAATGTGATATTTGCATAATTATTTTTCAAGGTAATGAGTATAAAAGAAGCCAAACCACAGGAGGTTGAATATTTTTAGAGCAGCCTGTGCTAGCAAATAAACACAGAACTCATATCAAATTGCAGAGAAGTTTAGAACCAACATGATTTATTTAAGGAACAATAAGTATCTATTTGTGCTGGGCAGGTGGCCAAGGTGAACAAATGAAAGAATATATGTAATCGAATATTAGATGAGCCATTTTTTCATTTCCCACCATTTGTCTCTTGGAATATCTGTAACGAACCCTGCTGAACAAAACATTACAGAATAAAGGTGGCTGTCAAACTACCTCCTCCAAAGCCAAGAAAACAGTTGGGCTGAAGCAAATAATGAAAATTTGAAAGAAAATATTCTGAGATGGTGGTTCCTATCTTTGTTAAGTGATGAAATCAAGACCAACTAGAAGCATTTTTTTAAGTCACAGCATTTTAAGAAAATAAAGCAGAGCAATAAATACATAAAACCAGCCTGTTGAAACTGTTCTGTTTTGGACTGTAATGCTATGGTCTAATGCTGCAGAGAAATATATTCTAAAAACTAGGAGGCTCTGCAGACATAATTAGAAGAGAGAACAAAAATGAAAAAAGAACTAATAAAGTGTTTTGAAAAAGGACATCTTTTAGCCCCCCCAATGCGTCTTAAGTCAAAAGCATCTGGATAATGTAGTTTGAAAATATAAGCAGAACTCTAATAAATAGAAAAAAAAAAATCCTAGATATTTGCAAATAAAAATTTAAAAAAATACATGAAATGTGTCCATAAATGTAAGGTTTTGGCTACTTGCTCCTGGCATAGAAAACAGAATCAGAAGGGGAACTGGAACAAAATTCAGAATGCTGAAGTCTAGATAGTAAAAGATAAACAAAATTACTGGAGATCAGAGAGGATTAATTTACACAGAAAAATGAAACATGAACTACTCTGTTGGGTAATTGAAGACCTCCAGCTCTCACTAACATTTACAGGAAAGTTAATGTATGTAAGAGAATGAAGTTCTCAATATCCATCCAAGTGACAGCAAAGCAAGGATAAAGTAACAGCCTGCCTGAAAGGTGTTAACATCTGAGAGCAGAGAGAAAACTTCCCAGGTACCATGACAGAACACTGTTCAGGAATTACTGCTTTCACTTAAGCAGCTGGTGTTATACAAAATTTAAATCAACACTGAATATGTTATATATTGCAAATTTTTTTCATGGGAAAAACTGATTCCATTGCTGTCCAATATTAGCGAGTGCACAGGACAACAATCGCCCGTCTCACCCCATAAAGAACATTTCAGCTTCAGAAAGAGAAGGAGAAGTTTATCTTTAAAATAACATTTACTTGGATGTGCATGTCACAGGAAGGTCACCTACCAGCTTGCAAGCTCTTGTTCCAGCCAGTGACTCAACAAGAGAAATGACCACAGTAGTTTGACCAGCCCAGCTACCACACTGATATAGACCACCTGTAGCTCAAATATTCAGGAAATCGTTTTGCTTCTGTTTCCTGGCACAAGTTCTTGCTTCATAAAATGGGAATATTTTGCTTTCTTGGCAGCACAGAATTTGTATTTTAATAATTTCATTACTTTGCTAGATAAAAAGTGCTTCAAAAATTCATAGGAAAATTTGGTTCCTTCCCCTGCATTTCTTTTGCCATACATAGGTTAAATAACACTTCAGAGAGAAATCTCAATTGTCGAAAGCTCTTACAGTTATGCATCAATATTTTTAATAGAGTTCATTGCATTTTTTTCCCTCTTCTTCACAATAATAACTAAGACAGACTCTATAAATTCTAGAATTTTGTTCTGCAAATAAAAACCTATTAGACATGCCCTTGCATTTACTAATGTGTTAGTTACTATAAGATTTTTGCACTCCTTCCTTTTAGCAGCTCATGGCTAACATGAAACAAATCATAGTAAATCTATGATCAAGCCATTAATTCTAATGTAACTCAAATGCAATACAAATATCTCACAAGACTCATAAGCTGAAGGGGAAAAAGTTTCAATTTTTTTTTAATTATTAAAAAAAGACCCTCAAAGCTTGCATTCTCAAAAACATTTAGACACATCAGTGACTTCCCTAGGATTATCTTACCCAGAAAATACTCTGAGCAGAAATAGCATTGTATTTTCTGGCAATTTCACCCTTTGAAATGCTCAGCTTTTCATCAGAAAGCATGCACAGAAAGTATTATTTCTTCATTTTAACATTACTAAATATATACCTGATTTGCACAGACAGCTCTGAATGGGTTAACTCTTGTTCTCCCAGCAGTTTATCTCAAGGTGAGAAGCCATAGTTAGAAAACCCAACCATCCGGAAACCAACTTTTCAAAGCAGTTTTTGAATGTAATGAGACAATACAAACTAACAATGCAGAACCCAGTGCTCCAAGAACCCCTCTTAGGCTAAAGAAGCAGCGGGATTTTGTCATGGATTCTCAGTACTTTGGACTCAGTGCACAACAGGTGAGCTGGATAGTCGCATTCAGGCAGTGTTACAACTCCCAGTGACCTGGATGATTCCAGAATGTAAAACAGTGAGGTGGGATGAAAGCTTTGACCAGTGTCCTACCCACAGTTTCCAACAGGGACCAGCAGCAGCATGTCCAAATGGGGATATTTTCCAAGCTATCAGATGGTGTGGCTTAAGGGTTTTGTCAGACACAGAGAGCCTCTTGGTATCCAACAGCTCACAAGTGTTTTCTTTGAATTTGTGTGCTGCCCTTTTGAGATCCTGACAACTTTTTGCCTGTATTATAACCCCTGTGACAGGAGTTTCATCCTCAGCAGTAAAATCAAACTTGAGTCTAAAAGTTCATTATACCCATCTGATATTTAAAATTTCCTTCTACCAAAGCCTCTTTTATTGCCTAACTTCTTTATGAATGTCTGCATTTATGGAAAAAAAAATTCCAATAAGTAACTCAAATGGAACTAAAATAAGACATCTGCAAAGGGACTTTATATCAAAAGTGCTAAATAAATATTGGTGAATCTTGTTAAAAACTAATCAGGGTGATATTCGGAAATTTGAAATGGAAAAGGGAATAATCATTGTAATATCTAAGTTTTTCCCTTATTCCCCACTGTTGGTATATATTTATATGTGCTTGCATGATCTTATTTTAAAATAGTAGCTTTTGCATAACTTTCTTTTGGGCAGTTATACCTTCCTAATTTTTCCAAAATTTATTCAGAAGTAGACAAGTGGTCAAGAAAATGCTTTACATAATTCTTTTGAAAACTCTGCAGTACAAGTTATATCTACCTGCTACATTTTAAAAAATTCATTTTAGGGAATGATATTTATCATTCTTGTTGTCACTGGTGGAAATCTATCTGGAGAATAAATCATGGGGCAACATCTCTGAGTCAAGCAGAATGAAGTTCTGCATTTTCTGCACATCCATGAACTGACCCTAAACGTGACTGTGGTAGGAGTTTAGAAATGGATAAGGTCATCACAGTGTGCAGAAATTTGGTAAAAATGCTGGTGATTTTATCTTGTATGGATATTTTCTCATCAAATAGTTAGCCAGTGAATTACTCACATAGGAATAAATTTCAAGCAAGCCCTCATTCAAGTCCCAGTCTTGCTACAAAACTAGAAATCAAATCATCACAAGCTTATCCAGCCAAACATGCATCTGACTCCGTTAAACACATTAAAAGTAGATAAAACAATAAAAAAGCCCTCTCAGCTGAGTTTATTCTTAATTAAACACAACAGACCAATTGTGCTGTGCACCTCAGGAAACTTCAGGGGCTACAGAAAGCTCTAGATTAGATTACTGTATATCATCCACAAACTCACCAGGAATTTTGCTCAGCTACAGGCATGTTTTATGTTCCACATGCATTTTCTTTAGAGGGTTAATCAGAAAATTCTGCTCACAGTTTTGTTATTTGTTTGTCTTCTCTTAATCTCAAAGCACTTCTCCCTACGGAAATGTATTTGACAAGCAGAGGCACCTGTGGTATTTAACGTGGCACCTGAAAATCTGTTCTGAGGACAACATTATGGGGCTTTGGTGTACCGAGCACCACAGGATTTAGGGCTTTTGAGAGACACAGTCCTTAGAGACACCCCATTAATATAGCACTGGAAGTGGGCTAATAAAACAGCCTATTCGATGGGATATTCTAAACTCAGTGTGGTGTTAATGCATTAATTAACATTTTATTAACCTCAAAAGTGACAGAGTTTGCTTGTGTCTGCAGAGGCCAGAACCCTCTGAACTCTCTTGGAACCTGTTGGAGGATAGAGACAACCAGCACATAAACACTGGAAAACCATGAGCTCATCTACTCAGCCAAGGGAAAGGTAACTCAATTCTTATTTCCCAGACACAGACAGGGAGAAGGGAGCAGAAAAGCAAGGAAAAACAGAATACTGCTACTACAGTTGGAATTCAGGGTGCTTTAACATCTGCAGTGCTGCAGTGTCCTTTTCACAGCATGGAAGGAGGGCAGGGTCATGGCCCGTCTTTCTTTCACACATACCAGAAAGTCTCACAATTCATGATCTCAGTGCTGCAGAAGGAAGATATTTTGTTCAGCTTTACAGTGCAATTACAGACAAAAAAGAAGGTTTCTGCATTGTTCATTGTCTCTATCTGCACAAGGACCAGTGCTAAACTGAACCTTTAAAATTTGGAAAAGATACACTGCCTCTGGCAAGTCCATACAACTTGTAAATTCAAAGTTTCACTCACACCTATTTTTCAATTAATTAAATACATCAGGGAAACCACCCTACCACACATCTTTTATACTGTGATGGTATTGTTACAGAATCACATTTCCATTATTTCAGTTTCCTTCCCTGGACAGATGGAAATGGAAAGCTGAGGACACTTCCTCAGTGTTTCAGTGAAAAGCATTTTCAGGATAGACCTTGAGCAATCTTCACCATTACTTATCTGATCAAAACCCTACAAGTAATCTTTGCACAAAGGGCAGGAGAGAACTAAAGATAAAGCCTAAAACATTCATTTCAGCACCATAAAAAAGCAAATCCTAGCCAACTGTATCATTAGTCCAATTTCAAATGCAAACCTTGGTACTGAACAAAGAACAATGATTCTTATTTCAAGGGCTTTTTTCTCACCTCCTGCCACTGTGAGACTTGGCAGCATGACATTGATTAGAGGAACAGAAAGTGCCAGAGATATTGAAAGGGAATGGATGACAATTTGATGGTAATTGAAATCTAATTATATTTATGTAGCAAATAATCACTACATGTTCAATGTTTAATTTCACAAAAAAGGAAAGGAAAACCCACCCTTCATTTTTGTTATCATAAAGCCTGATTAAACCCTTGTAAAAATATACATATGTTCTCCTGACTGCTTGATTCAGTCCTCTGTTCCTCAAGCTCCTAATTCAGGTCCTCTCCCTCAGGTCTCTCCTGCAGGTTACACAGCACAATATGAACTGACTGGGTTTCTGCCCAGCACAGGGCACACAAAAAGCAGATGTTCCAGCAATGTATTGTTCCATTTATTATAATTTCACTTATCACAGGGTCTGTATGTGTTACCCAGGGCAGATATGAGTTTACAAAAACCCTGTGTGTCCTGATTGTCAAGCAAATTGTATTCTATTTGCCCTCTGTATGGCAGTTGTCTCCTGTTCAGCGGGCAGTTTTCCTTTTCTCTTCCACATCCACTCCTCCCTCCCAGGGGACATCTGCTGATAACAGGCTATTGAATGTCACTGCATGACTGATAAGAACTACAGCATCCCATTGGGAGATGCTCTGCCCAGAGGGAAAGAGCCAAGCATTCTACCCAGAATCTGGAAATTCTGGAACACCAGCACAGCTTTCTTCACTGGATTTTCCCAGAGGAACAGCAGCCCCTTCCACTGGATCTTCAGAGGTAGATTACACCTTTCTACAGGATCCCTGCTCCAGCAGAACCACACCTGACACTCCAGGAGGACTGCAGCCACATTTCCAATTGGATTGCTACCAACACCCTGACCCATGGGGTGTCAGGTTGTGTTCTGGCTCTGTCAGTGTTGTTTTAGTTTACTGCATTGTTTATTTTATCTTTTAGTTTTCTTTCCTAGTAAAGAACTGTTATTCCTGCTCTCACATTTTTTGCCTGAGAGCCCCTTAATTTAAAATTTGTAGCAATTCAGAGGGATGGGGTTTACATTTTCCATTTTAGGGGAGGCTCCTGCCTTTCTTAGCAGACACCTGTCTTTCCAAACCAAGACACTGTGTCTTTCTTTTCAAGAGGCAGGTATAACCTACTTTCTCTCATTACTTTGTACTTTTGGAGGTAAATAACTTCAGCTAGAAAATCTCCCTAAGAGCACATTGCTTGGCTCAGTTTTATTGGCTAGCCAGGCTTGATAAAGAATACATTTTAATAGGCTACCATCTGCAACCTTCATTATAGCCTTCCCACATGTGTGATGTGACAACTTTGTTAAATGCATGGGCTTTGACTTGTTAAATGCATTTAACTTTGTTAAATGCAAGGGCTAATCTACCATGCAACATTATTTCAGTCTGTCACACAATGGAATTCAAATTATGCTATTCCTCTCTCAAAAAAAAAAATCACCATGATTTCAAGAAAGAAAGTACTTCTGAGAGTTAGGATGTATTATGACGTATTTGAACATAAGTTTAAATCCTTACATTAAACCCAAATAAATTTTGTGGCATTGGGAACACCCAGAGGAACGAGGATAAAGGAACAGAAATTTCTATGCATTTGGAACTTCCTTGATAAATCTTGCTCACCATTAAAAGGGACTAAGAGGAAAATGTTTTAATTCTCTTCTTTCTCCTACAGCTACTGAGAATGGGGATGTCCATCAATGTGTAGAATCACAGAATGGTTTGGATTGGAAGAACCTTAAAGCCCATCTCATTTCAAGCCCCTGCCATGGGACCTTCCACTGTCCCACGCTGCTCAGAGCTCTGTCCAGCCTGGCCTTGAGCACTCCCAGCAATGGGGCAGCCTCAGCTTCTCTGGGCACCCTGTGCCAGGCCATCACCACCCTCACAGGGAACAATTTCTTCCTAAAATCTAATCGGAACCATCTGTCATGTTAAAGCTATCACCCTTTGTCCTGTACCTCTAGGCTTCCCATTAGATAACCCTGTCACAGGCAATGACCTAGTACTTTCAAACTCAATTTCACAACGTTTCATTCCTTGAAATTACACTTGGGTTTCTGGTAGGCTTTTTCTTTCCAGCTTATAGAATACAGATTCCTCAAGAGATTTTAAAAAGATTTCTCTAATAGCTCTATTTCCTTCCTTCATAGATACTAACTAATTTTGCACTGCCTTGCAAGAATGAAGATTTAATTGCAGAAAAATCAACTGGTCAATAATCAAGCACAGAAAATCTGCTGGGGGTAGGTGCTGTGGATGCACAACGTGTTGAAAACAATTTTTCAGAAGTTAAAAAGGAAGTGTAAAGGTCAATACAACTCTTTGCACTGACATTTAATTTCCTCAGTCCATTTAACTATGCAGATCTCAAAGTGCAATAGCAAGATAAAAATGGGATTTATGTTGTGAGACTTGAAGTTAAAGCCAAGGACCATACTAAGCTAAAATTCTGAAGGAAATTTAAAGATCTGGTACAAACAAACCAAAGAGTACATAAAAAAGTAAAAATGACAGCAGGCCAGAATTGTACTTAAACCAAACAAATAAGCCACCCTGGGAAAACACATTTTTAAAACATTATTTGTATGTTTTTATCTACAATGTACTAACAGAGTTGGGCAAGACTCTTTCTCTTAGAAGCTCCTCCCCACTGCATGTCATAAAGTCCATTTACAGCATCACAGGCATGAGCTGTTTCTCCTGAGAAGACAACAGGTCACAGGTTAGGAAAATGTCTGTCTTTATGGATCAATGAATAAAAGCAATTTGATCATCCTCATAAGCTGCAATGGAAATTAACACTTAGAAACACATGCAATCCCATTATCATCACTTCTCAAAAATCATCTTTTACAAGGAACTTCAAAAGAATTTTCCACTCAAAGTAACATTGCCATTCTTAGGGAAAAAAGTAATGGGTACATAGTATTTCACCATGCCCAAATTATCTTTACCTTCTAAATTAGAGCAGTTCCTTGAAAAGTTCTTTAGGCAAAAGCCACAGTTGTGATTAGTCCAAAGACAGAACTTTCTGATATGATGCAAATATAGACAATGTTGCTCCAAAGATTAGAGCTAGGTGCATAGAAAATAAAAGGGAAACTACATCTATTTAATTATCTTTTATTTTCTTATATTTCATAACTATTTTGTCATTCTTTCAATAGCTATTAAACTGTTAGGACACATAGGCCCTGACGAGTGCAGCTCTGAATCCTGTATCCTGGAACTTGGCCTCTATGAGTGAAAGATCCTAGTAACCCGAATATTCCTTTTGGTTCTATTCATATTCAAACCTTTACCTTCTACCTTACCGATTTTCTTAAAACTTTAGGATAGGTTAAATTTTAAGTCTTTAAATAGATCAATTTCCTACCTGGAAAGGTAGTGTTTCAAGACTTATGGAATGAGTCTTTTCCTCTCCAGACAACGAACAAGACCCTGTAATCACTTTATCTGTCTTTAATTTCTGTACGACGAAAGTGATAATCTGATAAAATTTTTATTTTTTCTGAAAAAGAAGTCCAAGTTTCAGGTGAAGGAATTTTTGGATGATGAAAATACATTGTTATGTAAAAAAGATGAAGAGCCATGGCTGCAAAACCACATAAAACAGATTTTTGTGTGGTGTTGAACATCAGTCTGATTAGAACAGTAAGATATTTTGTGTGAGTAAGGGAGATCTTACTTTTAGTTCAAGAGTGCCATAATACTGAATTAAAAGTTCCTGTTCAAAATCAGTCAGAATAAGTATTTGAAAATGAATACAACTAATAGAATTGCATTTGTCTTCCTATTGTTTAATAAAAAATAAAAAAAAAAAAAAAAAGCTTTGTCAGAGATGCACATATGAAGACTTTCTGTCCAAAAATTCTGAGTTAAGGTCCTGTCTTGACATCAGATAAAATTCTAGAAAGAGGAAGCAATTTAGACACCTGTTTTACCACCAAGAAAGATATTCACAAACTCTAAACCATGGAAGACTCATAGGAGCTAGTGATTACTATAGCTGTGTTATCTGACCAGAACTGTAACATAGCCTGCAAAATGTGCTTCCTCTTTCTTAGGCATCGGGTCTTCCTTTATAAGATTTCAGTGTGATCCTTAAATAGCCAAACATCACCATTTATTACACATAGTACTGATTTAAAAGGTAAGGTTTCAGTGCTCAGCTGCAATATCTATTTTTTACCTAGGAGGATGAAAGTCATCTTTCTTGCAACTGATGTACTAACACACCTGTCAACAAATAATTGTCACGAAAGGCAGGCATGGCTTTGATCCTTAAATCATGTCATCCTCTACCTATCGTGTCCTAGATTAAACTCAAAGCCTGATTACAGTTGTGATCATTAAGTTCAACCTAGCTAAAAAAGTGTCACTGTCTTACATCTCCCCAGGCAGCTGCTTTCTTTAGGCAGAATGACTCTGAAAGGATGAAGCAAAGCACCCCAGACATCACAGAGCCATCCAATCAGCTACTGCAGACAAGCACATCACATAACTCTGAGCACAGTAAAATCCATCCTAACACCAAATGGCCCCTCTGCCCCTGTGAATAGCTGCTCCAGATCCTAATTCCATTCATAGTTCTTTGTAATTTTCACCATAAATTTGTTCAGGGGCACTGTAGACTCCTTTTTTGTTATGCCAGCATTGTTCATCATCCGCAGTAGCTCTTCCAACCTCCATGGTGTTTATCCAAGTTTTTATAGAAAACAGGAAGATCTTCTCTCTACACTTGTTTTTTAGCCTGGCAAATATTAATTTTAAACACGAAGATACTGATTCCCTCCCTGCCCCTTTCTGCTGCTCTTGGAGAGGGCAAGAGAAAGCAGTCTTTTCAATGGCTGCCTGTGTTCAAAGGACACTCTCCTGAAATCATTCCCTCTGGGAGCAAATCTGATTCTTCTAAGCACCAAATAAAACATGTATTTCCTTGCCATACGCCATGAGAACATCCATACACACCCAAAACCTCCTCTGCAGCAGTTAAGAACAGGTTGTTTGCTGAGGTGTCTCTGCTGCCCTAGATTGAAAATGTCAATTATCATATTTGTATTTCACTATGAGCAAGGCTACGCTTTCAGAAGAGATTAGACAAGCACGGGGAAAGTCATCAGGATGGATATTGCCACTAGTTGTTCAGATAATTTAATCACACTTTTCTGCTTTAAGCTAGGAATTATTTATCATAATTTCCTTGACAAACTAAATGTAATACACAGTTTCCTCATTTTAAGAAGCAAGCTTTTCCTGCCAAGTATTTATCTTTGTTTGAAATGTTTCTGTTAATACTGAGTCTACAGGTGGATCAGCTTGTATTGAGGGGGATAATACATGATTTGAAACTGAAGCTACTGTCATTTTGAGTCTTCAGAAAAATATTTTATTCTGAAATACTAATACTTTCAGGATTCTGCTCCTACAGGAGTCTTCAAATTAATTGGCAGGTCATATTTTCATTTCACTGCTATCTAAACAGAAATGGTTTTGCATTTTGTAAATGTAGTTTTTAACCACTTCTGATTGTTAAAATCAGTATATAAAATTGATTAAACCTTGACTCCAGTTGGGTCCTTTACATAGTACAGAAATGACACTGATCTTTCTGAAGCATTATGTTGCTGGATAACTAATACAGACACATGAGAGTATTTGAAATTAATTCTGTTTGTATGCCAAAATAAGCATTTGCTATTTATATATATACAGTCCTTTTGGTTTTCTTTGCCAATCCAGTTATGCCCATTTTTCTTTCCAACCTGCCCCACTCTATAAGATGTTTTTAGTATGGTTATCTATCATTATACTTTTTTTTATTCCTTTTGTTTTGTTTTTCTGTTTGTTTGTGGTTTTTTGTTTTCTCAGATTTTTCAGTGGCAAAAAAGATATGTTAGAGCTGCTACAGGTCTAATAATAGTTAGATAGAAAAAATATTTAGATTATTTTAAAATGGTGTTAAGACACACTAGCACATGAAAGAATTTGAATTCAAGAGAAACAAGTCAAAATGTACTGGATCTGATTCAAAGTCAGCTGGGAATTCCACTGAAAGATTCCCATTGCCTTGTAAATAGGCTTTCAATCAGGTCCATGGAGAGCATGTTATGTACTAAGACTCTTCATGACAACTTCAGTCAGTGCTACTCATCAAGAAAACAGCTGTTCCTGGCTTGGCTCATTTTTTACTGCTGCTTTTACTCCTTTATATGAAAATTGTAAAATTTTCCTGTAGGTTTATCTGTGCAGCTGTTCAGCTGTATATGCTCTGCTTTTAATTTGAAACTTCTTATCATTAAAAAAGTCTTTGCAGCTACTTCAAAGAGAAGAACCATCGGAAATGTTATGAGAAGATTTAAAAATTAGATTAGTTACTACAGTTAAGACATTATATAAAACCAAACCATACCATACCAATATGTAATTACTACCAACTGTAGTAATTAATCTAATTTCAGAAGCCATTCACAGACTTCATTTGCAGCAATTTCAAAGGCCACAAATGCCCATTAATTTGAAATATTTCCCTTTCCAGAGTGATTTATCTTTCGCCCACTCAGCATTCTGATGTTCTCTTAAAAATTTTCATAATATGTTTTGCAGTTCTAGATATTGTCTTTTAATTAATTCACCAACAACTGTGTTCTCTTTTCACAGTAACAGACTGTTCTAGCACTCTTCGATAAACTTCATTTATTCAAATTAAGAGGTGAAGCTATGGATAGGAAAGGTAAATTTGGGTACCAGGCAACTGCTTAGAAAGTTTTTATTAATTAGGACAAATGTTTGATTCAACCACTGCATAAAGAATGGCACAGTCTACCAACACTTATTTCTATTATGTTTGGCTTTGTTTGCATAACTCAGTAATAGCCTAATTTCAACCTTAGGACTGCTGCTTTGATAATAAAATACTTTCATGTATAATTTAGGCCTGATGTCGTTTTCAGTTTCAGACATATGAAGCACGTTTTATAAAAGAAAGGAGATCAGTTTTCAAAATAATCTTGCCCTGCTATATTGATGAAGTGATCTAACTTCCTAATTGATCCAGCAGCTCAGTACATACTTTCTACTGCTCAAGACTGATTAAGTGATAATTGCAGTTGATGTAGGTCTTACACCATGAAACAAACAGTTCATCACACCAAAAAATGATGAGGCTGCAGACTGGACAATCAATTGATCCATGCGGCATTTATATCACACACTATAATATCACTGATACTATATTCCATTCAAAAATACCACTTCAGCTGTCATTTTTTAACCCTTTCCTGCAAATTGTTGCAGGTAAGAGTATCTACAGGGTCAGTCATGCTGCATTACTTTCCTCTTTCCAAATATCATTGAAAATCAGCAGTTCATAAGGCCACTGAATGCCCAGGCAGCTGCCTTTGAATGTCTTTTGAGCACATGCTGAAACATCAGACATCTTTACACTGTTTTTTGTGAACCTTGGATAATGTTGTGGGGTAGTTTTTTTAAAATATTGACTAAACATAAGCGGGTAAAACAAGAAAACAAATTTCAGTTACTTCCCTTTTGTTTTCACTAGGACAAAGTGCTCCTTCGAAATCAGCATATGGATGGTGTCAGGAACAGGATCGTGCCTTGTCTCCTGACTACTGAAATGGTACCAACAAAGCCCCACAAAAAGCAGCTATAAAACTGTCTCCTCCTTCTTGCTTTAACATTCCCCTAAGAAATATTTTCCACACATGAAAACTCTTTCCCTTCACTCAGAGATTTTTCTGAGCTGGTGCAGCATGCCAGTGCTGTGTGAGCCTTCTGTAAAATGAGAATTACAAAAATTGAACTCTTAAATCACTTGTCAGCACTCTCTCTCCATATTTTCCTGCAGTTTGACATAACCACAGATCCAGGCAACTCTTCTGATTCCATGTTTGCAATTATAAGTGACTACTATTAGGATGTTAGGCAATTCAAGGAAAGGAGGCAAAAAGGAGACTGAATGTTAAATAAGTGATTGTATAAGACAAAATAAAATTTTCAAACATAATAATTAACCACTGTGGTATTTTATTTACCTGTTTTAAACAACTGCCTCATCTTGAATAGTCTTTGCATGTGATGATTTGTGTTGTCAATGTCTCAAAGCTTCCATTCCCTCTGAAACATTAAGATCAATGGAATGGGGCTGAACCAGCTAAGAATTGGACCTAAGAGCTTTTCAGGTAGCTATTTTTCTCCAAAAAGTATAGAGTATATCAGAATCTCATTGATTCTCAAAATGTTGGTAATACTGCTTGGCTGCAGATGAGGCACCATTATTTGTGTCATTTAAAGCATGGACTGCATGTCCGAATCCACTCATGTCAGTGAATAGCAACAGCTGCTCTCAAAGCAGGTTTTACCCACAGAAACCAGCTTTTGGAAGGTAAATGTATGCTTCTGCTGAAATTGGGAGCAACTAGAGCTGCTTTCAGGATAGTGAAAATCTCAAGAGAGACTGTAATAGAACAAGACAAGAAAACCAAAAGCAATAACTGAGCCTAGGGAAACTGAAATGACTTATTCTGCATCCTGGGCCTATTCAATCAGCAATGAGTCTCGTTGCTTTTCTTCTTCTTAAAAAGATTTTTTTTCCTTTATTTAACTCATTTTAACTTATCTCCAAATCCATAGTTCCCAAGTGGACTGCAAAACACCTCCAGAAATACCCATGGCCTGTGTTAAACTTTAGAAAAATTCTATCACTGTGTAAACAAATTATTCCAAGCATCTTGCACATTTGAAGCAAACAGGACATGCTGCTGTGGATGTCTGGCTAGTGCCCGGACAGGGATAGGGAGTGCTGCTTGCCAGGCTGCAGTTTACAGTCTTTTCAAACGATCTCTAGAGTCCCTCACTTTCTTTGAGGTCAGCACACTCACAATTTATCCAGAAGTAAAGTTTGGATAAAAAAACCAAAGAAGCTTGTCAGAAAAACTCCTGGAAATGAGCACTGGCCTGTTTTCTCTTCTAGGAAGAAACTGTTCCTCTACAGCATTCAAGGGACGGACTGCTCTAGTAAAGTGCCACATTACATAGTCTTGATTATTGGATTATTATTTCTGGGCTCAAGATTTAGGAGAATTAGATATTCTTCTATGTTGAAGTAAAAAATTTTAATGCATTTACTAGATTTCCCAAACCACTGGATTAGCCTGACCCTTGCTGGACACAAGACTTTGCTAAAATGCAAATAGCCCCAGTTTGAACAATTCTCTTGTTTCCTTTATTGCCTATTCTCTCACATCAATAATGGTTTAGATTATGTTATAACCCTCAAGTCTCTACACTAAAACCAATCCATTTTTGGATGTAATTTCACAGTAATGTCACTGCCTCAAAAGCCTGCTGCTCCTCCATTGGAAGCCTGCCCTATTCATTTTGTTTTGAATGCAAGGAAGGATGAAAGTAAGATTTTTTGCAATTGAAATTTGAATATATTTTTATTTTATATGCATTATATAAACACTTGGTATATATATATATTATATATATGATGATATAGGATTAGATACTCAATTCCTGTTAACACAGGACAGCCATTAACAAAGGGACATTCACGTCCCCTATGACCTTTATTCCAAATGGAGAGCACATTCCTCTCTGCTATGTATTTTTGTCCGTACCACTGACTTTTCCTGTGACGTCTGTCTGACGTAACCTTAGATACTTTTGCTTCTTCCTCACTACTTTCTCCTCTTGGAAGTCCTTCATAAATTTCAGATAGAAAACCACTAAGAGTTAAATATCAATTACTGCTGGAATGCAAAAGCTTCAGCTCTAAGTTTGGAATTGAAGAGATAGAAGAACTTGCAGGATAAGGTATTTTTCATTATTGCAGTCTTTGCCTGAACATACATAACAAATGTGCTTGACAAACCAAGTATGAAATTGCTGCAGGCAAGGGGCATTAATGAATTGGCAAATCTGGTGCCTTGGGAAGTAACCAAGACGAAGTTGCCTATCTGAAACTGCTGTTCTGTCACTTTCTAAATATAAACTTTCTTCAAGTGCTGCAGGGTGTAAACTGAAAGTGACTTGCTGAGAGGGTGCTATCTGAATACTCTGAAGGAGACTTCATTTGTGATGGCAGAGCAGTATGTTGGCACACGCCAATGATATATTCAGGGAACTCTTCTTGGGGTTTAAGAAGGGTATTTGTCAAGTCTGTCTTGTGGTGCTGGGTGGAGTATCTTGTCAAACTCACTGGTATCTGATATAACAAACTATTTATAAGGCCCAGAACACTGAACTATAAATTGTCTGTTTCTACACAACTCACATGGCCTTCTCCTGCCTCATTCATGGAAGTATAGACTGTTCATGTGCTCATTTTCCTTATAAAGGACATACTGAGACTGACATAAGATTGATATGCAAAGTAACAAGCCAAAAGTACACTTTCAGACTGATATGCAAAACTTGTCCACCTGGTAAGAAATGGCTTAATGTGCAAGAGTTTTAAGAAAGAAGGTGATGGAGCAAAATTCTAAGCATTCTAACTAGAATTTTGGCAAGCAGTTAATTATGCTTACAGCTATGTATGGTGATCTCCTTTAGCACTAAGAAAACCTAAATAAATACTTTACTACTGCTCATGGTGGTATTGGCAAGGAACGCGTCTGCTGTCTGTGATGCAGCGTCAAAGCTGGCAGGAGATACACTGCTACTCATTTATCAGAGATTCCTGGGAGATGAGAGTGACCTGCTTGGTTCTACAGCATAAGTGGAAATTTGCAACTTCAGACAGATTGCAGCATTAGTGTTACATACTTACAACGGCAGAAAATTCACACTGCTAAGGTGAGAGCACAGATCGTTTCCAGGACTTGGTGTGAATTAACAGTTAAAAAACTAGGAGAAGCATTTCCTGAGAAAGGCGAGAACCACTGCATTAAAAATTTCAGATAAGATTAGGCACAGCCGAGGAAACAGGCAATAGTAAACACTGTTCAAACGTGAAAAGAGAATCATGTCAAAGAGGGATATAAAAGTGCATTTTTGTAAGTAATAAACAATTTAGTGGGAAGCCAGGCCGCAGCAATCTTTCAATACTTGAGCTTATGATCATTTGTGATTTTAGCTGTATAACTTCATTGTTTGCAGCATTTTGATTCTTTTGGAACTTATACAAAATGTCCTCATTATGCCTTAGCAATACAGTTTTCCATTTCCTAATTTGATTGCTACTCAGTAAGACAAAATCTCCTCCAAAAGACACCAAACCCAGGATATCTACAAAACAGACCTTCAGAGATTAAAGTTTCTCAAAGATCATGGCTATCATGTTTTAAAAGTTATATTGCAGATAATGAAATCCATTTTGAAACATAAGTTACTAACTTCTTTCTAGCAAGGGATGTCAACCATTAATTGGAATTTGAGGGCACTGAACTCTGCTCTCACCTATTCTGCAGAAAACCTGAAAAAATTCCACTGCAGTGGGGTTATCCCTCAGTGAAATCAGTGCCACCGAGAATACTGGCAGATGACATAGTCCCCTGCAAAGACTCTTACTCAGGTACCCTGTGCCATTTTAACCCAGGGACAATAATCTGAACACTATTAAGTCTTTGAATAAAATCATTACGACAAAAAGTTGCAGTACACATTGTATTACTTCCTTCTTTCACCAGACAGAATTCTTATGGCAGAGAAATTCAAAGAGCCAAAATAACAAAACAGAAGAAAACTTTAATATTACATTATACTTGTTTCCAGAAATATAATTTCTGGCACCTCTGAACTACTTCATATTGTAACATGTTGCCAGTGCCAATCCCAAAGCTTTTCTAATTTTAGATGTCTCAAAAAATCAGTAAATAGAATAATATTGCTTCCACATAGTTTTCACTTTGGCAGAAGCCAAGCCAGATTATTTTGCTTAGCCTTAACTCACCTCAGCATGATGCCAAATCTCAGCACCTGATCTCACTGGAGTGGTCAAGAACAGACCTTAGCAGTGCCAGTCCATTTCTAACACAATAAGGACTATTCTAATTCCTACTGGAAAAAGGATTAATCACTGAAGCATTAAATATACATCATTTACATGTTCTAATGGAACTTGGGAAAAGAAAAATTTTTTAATGAATTTGCTGTGCACCATAAAATAACTGCTGTTGTCAATGATACAAAAGCACAAGCAGAGGTTAAAGTGTGCATTTTCTGAGAGCAAGAGACCAAGAGAATAAACACATGAAACTATGGTAAAAAACAAACATGTGAAAGAGATGTTGCTTTTTTTAAAAATTACTTCAGTATCTAGTTAAGCAGTTCTCTATTAAAATCATGGTCACAAGCCAACAGTTTCAGTAATCATCAAATGATCTTGTAGAGCTCCGATTTTAGAGAGTGCTGACTATTCCACACACTGAAAAATAATTAGACTTCAAGATGCCTCAGACTGCCCACAAATTAAGGCAATAAAAATCCTCAGTGTGTTTGTGGAAGAAAATAATTTTCAACATGTATCTGTGGAGAGTTTGATGAAAATCAAAAGCAGCAGCTGCTTTTGTATACAATTAATTAGCAACATCAGTGCCCTTACTGGATAAATACTGACATATCAAAAAATAGCAGCATATTTTGTGAGTGGCAGTTACAGTAAAGTAGTTGATTAAATCCCTATAGATCTGTCTCCTGTGTCACAAAAACTTGAATCTTGTACATAGGAAAGCACTTACTGAAGAATGTATTTATTCTGGCAAAATAAATTTCAAATGTTTAGAGCTCTGCAAACTCGTATTTTCTCTTCACTGTGTTGTAATTGCAGAAATGAATCTGAGAATGGTGATTACCTGTTTCTCTAACTCTCTGACCATTTTCCTCTGCCCTGATGCACAGCATGTTTGGGAGAAACATCTATTAGGAATTTTGTTGTCCAGCTTATGTGAAACCTGCTAGGGATGTATATCTAGACCATTTGGATGTTTGGGGTTTTTGGATGGAAAAATCTAAAAATTAAAGAGCCACTTGTAAGACCAGATACATGTAGGGCAGCAGTATCTGATATACTGTATTTCATAAGGAGATGTAGAGTTTGACCTCATTCAGCAAAAAATGGAAAGGGTCGATTAGCGAGAATTTGTGGCAGCTGCAGCAACTGATTCATTCCCTCAGCAGATTCTGTTTAAACTCATTTCCAAGTGTGCAAGAGTTCCATATTTCTTAATAGAATGGGATCACAAACCTTTTTTCCTCAGAAATACTTACTACCTTTAGTGATATTAAAGCAACAGTTCAGTGCCTTACCCACACAAGCAAGGACATATGGCTTTCTAAGAAGGCTGTCAGGGGTTTCCTATTTCACCACTCTCGGAGAATTAATGAAGTCCACGTCACTACAACTGGCAGTTCAACTCATGCTTGAAGCACTCAATTTTCTTAGTTCCATTTTCTTTATGTAGTCTTGCTTGGAGAAGCAAACAAAAAATATAAAACAAACAAGCAAGTTTTAGGCTTCTCACAGGAAAAATATATTCTTTTGATTCTAAGCTAAACATAATCAGCTTGTTTATTGAGAGTCTTGCAATTAATTCATTTTGACAGCTAGCACTGTTTGAGTGGACCAACTACAGCATCTTTCACCAAAGTGGTTAAAAATTAATAATAAGGCAAAAAAGTTGATGCTAAATAAGTAACAAGTGTGTAACAAGGAATAAATAATAAACCATTTAAATTGACACAAATGAGATGGTGACAAGATAGACTGTGTTCAGCACCGCAACCCTTACCCATGACCCTGTAAACAATGCAGATTATTCCCATTTAGGGAGCACTCAGAAATGAAGCTCTCTGAACAGGTAACATCAGAGCAGCAGCATGCCATAATCTTACCATATGGCCAAAGACTGGCAAGAGGATTTACATTTTTAACCTTCTATTAAACAGAGCATAATGTTTTCCAGCAACTGTCAGTGGGAAGTCACATAGGAACTGACACATAGATGAAACATTGGGCTGGTCAAGCAATCTATTAAGCTGATTTCAGTTCAGGTCTTACATACAAATATTGATCAGCAGTTGAAATACTGGTTGGCAAATCTAAAAATTACATTTAAAATGCCAGAAGCCAGAACTTCCTTCAGAAAAAGCCCAAATAAGATCTTCATTACTTTAAGTACTTCAACAGATGCAGCAGAATGAAGAAGGCAAAGGCCAGTGTGACTTATTTGAAATTTCTCCAGGATTCAGTCACAAGAAATTCAAAGAAGCTTTATTGTTGGTGTTCATTCAGCAGGAGAAGGAAACCTCAACTTAAGGCTGTGGGAAAATCCTTTCTAGCTGATATGAGCAAAAAGCTCACTACCAAGATCCACTCCCCTCCTCCCCCAATTCAGTTAGGCATATTGTTGCTAGAAAGTTCTGGGTTCTTCCTGTTACTATTGGTTAGTTTTTGCTGCAGAAATTGTAATATTCCTAATCATTCTCTCCCATTGGATCCTTCCCTCAAACCCTGCCTTAANATAAGATGCAAACTCCCGGTGTTTCCAGGTCCCAGTCCAGAACAGGTTCGAGTGGTCCCAAAAGGGAAAGGAGGGGAAAAAAAACAGTCCAGGAAAGAAATCTGGACTGCTTAGCTAAACTACCTAAGACAGAAGCAGGGAGCAAAAGCAGAGCAGAAGCAGAAGCAAGAGCGAAGCAAGAAGCAAGGCAAAAGCAGAGCAAAAAGCAAAGCAAAAGCAAAAAACCACCCTAATGTACCGCCCCGTCTCTCTCTGTCCCACCAGCCGTGGGGGAGCAGGCTGATAACAAATCCAAACAAAACTTGCTCTTCAGAGCCGGCACCGAGCATAATATCCAACATTAACAGTACACACAAATGGGGATACAAGCATCATAACCTCACCCTAGGACATCCCCCTCCCTATATTCAAGTATATAAATATCTCTGCTTTACCCTGGACCTTGCTCTTTTCTGCTTCGTTCCTAGTACAGTGCACACTGTCCTGTTTGTTGGTTTTGCCTTATTAAAATTCTGTTTCCAAGCAATCAGACCAGAGTAGTCTCTCTCCGTAAAGTCACCAGAGCCGATTCCCAAGGAAAACACCAGTCAGACTGTTCAGCCAAGTGCCAGAGAGTTTCACTTTATGAAGCTCCATAAGACCTTCAGCTAATCCTTTGATTTATTTAAATTAGTGAAGCCCTTGACTGGTAAAGATGGAAATGCAATAGACTAAAATTCAACTGAACTCTCTCCAGCCCTTTAACAATCAGTAAACAGCAGTTAAAAATATGGGAAAATGCAGTCAATGAGCATTATGTGTCCATTACTGACAAACCTTGGTCTGCTTTCTCTGTTGCATCAATAGATGGCTCATTTGAAAAATTATATTTTGTCAAACAATTTTTTGTCTTTATTAAAACATACCTTTTTACTGAACTTCAAGTATTCCAAGGAAGTATTACCAGTCTTGTAAGACTTATTTGGAATAGGAAGACATTCAACACAGTCAGAAAATGTAACAATTTAGGCAGACTGGTAATCAGAGGACTCAGGTCCAAGCTTCTGTTCTGTAATTCAATATTTTGGGAGAGAAGTGCTAATTTTATGTTTTAAAAGTAAAAACCTCTATTTTACCTGTGATTAAACTGAGAACACATCTTTTACCATGAGCAATAGTCTTTTTCCACCGAACTCCCTTTCTATTGAAATGATCAATGGCATATAGCTGGATCAACATTAATTTGCTGTCAGCCTTCCAAATCAACATTCCTTGGTAAAGGTAGCATACAAATATTAGTATTTTATTCTATATGTCTACATCTTTTAATTTAATATCACTGATCATATTTTATATTTTCAGACTTTTTTTTTTATAACTAGAAAGTCAATTTTAGGTACTCCCATATTAATAAACTGATATGCTATGTCTTCAATTACTGTGGAAAGTTAATATAATCTTTTTCCTGATGATTTGGACCTCAAATTAAAGAAAAAAAACCATGCAAAACAGAGCATCAAGTAGGCCCCAAAAGCAGACGGAAGACTGATATGATGGAAGAAAATAACACAATTTTGTAAGAGACATTTAAGACAGTCGTACAACAAAGCGTGGCTTTGGGAGAAAGCAGCAGATGTTTTTATCTAAGAAACAGCCAAACTGATCAAATGAATACAGCTATTCATAGATATAACAGGCCCATATATGCTGAAGAAGGAAACAAGATCTATGAAGACACAATAATGGGCTAGAGGTCAGAGCTCCTGTCAGCCACCCTGCAGCA
Organism: Hypocryptadius cinnamomeus; assembly: GCA_013400635.1. Taxonomy (NCBI): domain Eukaryota; kingdom Metazoa; phylum Chordata; class Aves; order Passeriformes; family Zosteropidae; genus Hypocryptadius; species Hypocryptadius cinnamomeus. Next base: position 1,955 of record VYZP01073535.1, on the reverse strand, counting down.
GCACCTTCACTGTACTGCTCTTCAGTGCTGCCCTTCTCAGTTTGCATTTATTTCGAAGAAGAAACCAGGTGGTGCCAAAAGAAATGACACTTTTCTCACAATTTCTTTGCTGGTTTTTTTTTCCTTCCTAAGCAGTGATGCTTCTTCAGCTGTGCAACAACCCCATTTTTTCTCAACAAAATACCTGTGGCTTAAAGCACCTTCAGCCACAACAGGAAGACAGAGTACGGCAAGATACATAAAATATCATAAAGTTGAACCACAGCAGACCAGCAGCTTTTGAGTCAGCCCATGAAAAGCTCTCAGAATAAAGCACATTTTCTCCTTGACCTTTACCTGCTGCTAGGCTCTGACTCACAAGATTGTGTTTTCCTTCGTGGTGAACATTGGTTAAACCTCAGCCTCATTTATCATGAATTCTCACACAGACCTTTACAGAGAAGAGCTAAATGCCAAAAATGAATTGGTCTTTTTGACTAGACACCTGGGCACACATTACAACAATGACACCTGACGTGGATCCCTGCTGTTATTTTGCTTTTTAGCCATGTTCCTCTTCCATCATCTTGTCATAAACAGAGTACCAGCTTGGCAATTTTCTGAAGGTGCCACTTAAAATAAAGATTGGAAAAGTTGCTAAATACTGAAGATAAAAACTTAACATAAATTTCTTGTAGTTTGTTACTGTCACACAACACTGTGATAAGTATAAATGGTATAAAAGTGTAGGGGGAAAAGAAGCTGTTTATATACTTTATTAGTTCACAGACTTAGTCTATGACTTTCCTTTCCCAGCTGGCTGCCCAAAAGAGCAGACTTTGATCTTCATTTCTAACGCTGCGGGGGGCGAGAAGCACGCCTACCAGGAGTGGCTGCGCTCTACCTGTGCTGCCGGCGGGCAGGATCGCTGTTCGGCCACTGGCTGGGACCCGGACCGCCAGAAGCGGCCGATAAATGCGGACCCACACCGAAGGATCAGGACAAAGGAAAAGGAAGGGCTCTATGCTTGTTTCTCCGAGCTGCCTTTATTTCTTTTCCGCGCAGAAGCGGTGCCACGGCGGCACCGTGTGGAATCGGTGGCGCCGCCGCACGGATGTTGTTCTTTCCCGCGGCGGGAGCAGCGCCGAAGCGAGGCAGGTGATGCAACAGCACGCAGGCACCGGCAAAGGCAGCGCAGACGGCGACAGCGGCAGTGCGGGCAGGAGCGGCCGCGCTGGATCTTTACTGCTGCGGGAGCGGGGCAGTGCGGGCGGAGGCGAGACTTTCTCAGCGGCAGGAGCCGCGGCTGCGCGGGCGGGAGCGACAGCGCGGGCGGCAGCGGGGCTTTCCCGTCCCCGGAGCGGGGCAGCTGGTGTCGCACTGCGGGGACGTTCTCCTCTCTCGCGGCGGAGGGGTGCGCCGAAGCTGCTGGCCGTTGCGCTGCGCCGGGCGGGACGCGGGAACGGCGTGACTCGAAAGGAGACAATGGCAAAAGAGTCGCGAAACAGAAAAAAACAGCGGCTTTTATGGAGGAGGGGGTGGAATCCCGGGAGGACAACTGTAAACATAACCTGGAGTGGGAAAGGTCCAGACCAATGGCAGAAAGGCAAAATCATAACTGACAGAGAATTCTCTAGATAAAGGGGTGTGACAGACAATGACAGACATTCTACAGGGGCAGGAGTTTTGAGGGTAGAGAGGGGAAAATGTGGAATTCTCGTAACTGCTGCGGTGAGACAGGGGATAAACAACTTCAGACACAGACTAAACACATTCTTCAAAACCCCCACTGCTACAGGCAGGGAGAGACCAAATATCTTCAAACCCCCACTGCCACATATTTCTAAGTGCTAAGTCATGCATGTGAGAGGCAAAGTTGCAGTGTTTTCCAAAAATCACCTTTCCAAATAGCATCAGAAACAGGGACAGAAAACAAAATGTAGGTAGTGTTATGATTGAGCACAAAGGGCCATTGA
>VYZP01073531.1:1349-12840 GCA_013400635.1 Hypocryptadius cinnamomeus | reverse complement strand
CCAAACCTATAAAGAAAAAAACTATGCGCTTTGAGTAAAAAAGCACTTTTCTTTATTAATCATAAAATAAAAACAGGCGTAGAACCCAAACTCTTCTTCCACAGAAGTTGTCACAGACACCCATGATAGCAGAAGGCATTTCCTGCTCATGCTTTTGCATGCATAACTTGTGTACATTGTTTTTGCCAGAAAACTAATTTTGGAACAAAAGACTCTTTGCCAACGTGACAGCAAAGCGTGTACCCCAGGATTCAGCAGATGCGCATGGGACTGCCAAACTAAATTTATGAAATAAAAAATATTCCACTTGGGCAAATATGGAGAAATTGTTCACCAAAAAACTCCAAAATCAAATATGTCATAAATTCCCCAGTGGCTTTTCACAACCTTTACTGCATTAGTAGAAATAAAGACCACAGTGTAGCATCTGAACGTTGTTAAAAGATGCAGACCACACAAAGAGTTCAACAACACTTCCTTGGGAGAAAATATTATTGCTTCCAGTACTAGTCTCTTTGACCATATGTGTTAGCGGTTTGAGGAAATGTTTTTCCCTCTTTAGGAAAAGACCAGATCATTTCATTAATCCAAGATAATATGATATTGTACTTGGAGCCATATTTTGTCATCACTCGCACAAGGTTTTGTTAAATATACCCAAGTAAGCTCTGAGCAAATCATTGTACAGAATTCATTTCTCTGATCAAGACAAAGCCTAAAATAGCAAGATATTCCAATCTCACTCTTAGAAATGACAGTTTAATTTTCAGTTGTATTGACATTTAAGAAAGTTTTTAACAAAAACTTTAAAGCGTATATACAAAATTGCCCACTTTTAATCAAAGATAAGAGATCTGCAAACAAGGTTGATACTTTGGACAAAACATGGTAAGTCCATGACCCTGAGAGAAGACAGTAAGGAAGGACTTTCAGCTGCTGTACAAAGTTTGGTTAAAGAATGAGTGAAACAGACTTCCTGCTCTGCTTTCCTCCTTTAAAATCAATTTTTCATACTTCCAGAATTTGCCTTCCTTGAACTAATAGATATTTCTACTGTTACTCATTCAACTTGAACAGGAGTCTTGAAGGTAGTGAACCCTCGAAAAGCTGGGCTATACATAACCTTTTCTGTTATCATTTGCATTATTCTTTCATTCCATCATTATTTTTAATGTAAAGTGCATAACAATCTTGTTTATGAGAAGAATACTCTTGAACATAATCAAAACCTTGCTATATGATTCATTTATCCATTCCATACATATATTTCAGCACAGATAATGACATCTGGAGTTATGCAGTATACACAGGCCCTGATCCAAAAGCTTTTGAGAACAGCCTATGTTCATTTCAATTGGCCCTCAGTTGGGTTCCTAACCTATACTATACTGGCTCTTTATTTCATACATAATTAATATCAGAGTAAATTTATTGGTAACAAAAGGCATATGGTGATTCACCAAGGACCCTGAAAAGTGGTTTTAGCCTTTAATTTAATTGGAAATCAATAGGACACGTTAGCAAACCTGACTTACCACTGTCTGTGGCTTTTCAATGTTAGTCCACATACCTTTCAGAAGCTCACTTTATTTTTATATAATTATCCCTAGCATGGCTCATCATCAAAATGCCAACTGGTAACAAGAAATATAGATAAATTTTCTTGTACCTTCTTACATAAATTCCAATTGTGTTCATAATTTTCCTAGATTATAAGGATATGACTCTTCCTGATCTTGTGCTAATCTTTTTTTTTTTAATAGAAAAGAGTGTTGTCCCTGGCAAAGGTTATTGAAATAATGCTTTGCACTTTCCTGTTGCAGAAAAAATAATCATTATGATGGATTCCTACTGTATCTTACCTTTCTTTATATTATGGGCTGGCTGTTTCAGCAAAGCTCTGTCATGATGACTTATTTGTCCTGAAATCAGTGGGATTACTCACATGAGTAAATAGAATGGGATTTGGCCTTTACCTTTTACTGATTACTATAATCCTTGATCTGCAAAATAGCACCAACCACTAAATGCAATCACTTGTAAAAAACAATTTTGTGTTCCTACTAAACCAGTTTTGGCCTGATAGATTTCAGATGTAATACACTTACCACTGAAGGGGGAAGAACAAAAATCAAACAAAAAATTCAAGAAAAACTCAAAGCAAACAAAAGAAAGCACATAAAACAAATATTAAAAAAGATAACATAGCTAAATCCTAGTCTGTGTTCCTTAAAATCTTAACATGAATACGCTACTCTTTACAAACACTTCCTTAGCTGAAAAGTAATTCCAGTCTGCCAATATCTAGATGTTTTGCATGTCTGTACTTTGGTTTAATGCTACCTGCAGGCAAATATGGATTCCTGTCAATCTTCAATTCACCATGACTACAGAAATTAATTTTTCTTCTTAACTACATCCAAAATAAACTTGACTGAAAAAGAATCAGTTTATCTCAAGAAACATCTTGCATACAGAAAATTGCAGTCAGCACACAAGTAAATATCAGTTTTTACAGACTTTAAGGCTGTCTCCTAATTTAACTGTATATTTAGTTCCTTTTCTCCTCCAAAAGAAGGGGCTGAAGGCTATAGGAAGGCATGAGGGCTGCTGTTATTACAACAGAGACTACACAGAGTATAGCTTAACTATGTCATATCAGGGTCGAACAGGCTTGATATTCTCAGGGTAAAACCCTGGTTGTTTCAGCAGAAAACCACTGTACCTTTAGCAATGCTCCACCTCTCCTGACCTTGGGGCAAAGTTGTAGTAAGTGTCACCAGACCATTTGGCCTTTGAAGTACTTGCACTTGAAGTCCTTTTGTGCATCACACACAGCTCACCTAGTCCTATTTATCAGCTCCTGTGTTCAATATGTGCTCATTTGAGTCCATGAACTCTAATACTTGAAGTTCTATTGCTAAGGCAGAGCTCAGCAGCTCAGGATATGGGCTGATTCTCAAAGCACATCCTTTTAAAACACAAGTTCAAAGGACAGAACTAATTTTAGAGTATTGACATTTTTATAAGTATTTTTGCCCCATATTTTACTGCTTGAAACCAGCAAGAAATTCCCTTCCCAACAGTTTCATGTAGGCATTGAATGATAACATTTCCTCAGAATGACTGAACTTCCTAACAAAATTACTGCTTTCAGACAACACATTTTATATGTTTTTTATAAAAAATGTTTTAGTGTTGAAACTTACCTTTATTACCCAAATTCTTCTAATGACATGATCAATAGCCCTATAATCTAAATCGTCCTTTTGTTCAAAGTGAAAATATTCTTTCTCAGGAGAAACAGCTTTAATAATTTCAAGATGTTGTTGGAAAAAAGGCTACTGGCTTGAGTAGCCATTCTACTTGGCAAGTCCTTGTAACCAGTGTTCACCACACCCTGATGAGAAAGCAAAATAAATAGTTGTCAAAGCTTTCATGTGTTGGAAACTTTTCACATGTTCTCCACAGATCTGACGCTTGCTTTATACATGCTAGTAAATCAAATTTGCATATTACTACAGACATGAGTTACTAAAGCTTTCTTTTACAAGTTAAGGTTTCTATATAAAACTAATAGTTTACTCTGATGCATGACCAAAGAAATTCAGCAATTTTGTCAGGAAGCCAGAGATTAAATGAGCTGGGAGGCCAGTCAGGGAACTGGTTACAAAACCATATGGTGCTTATTTTTGAGAATAAGAAATCAAGTACTTCTTCAAATGAAAAAACACCTCATGATTGTCTGATAAGAATCACATTGCACAATGTGTTTCACAGATTAACTGCACTCCAGACAATCCCAAGGAGGAAGATAGTGATACCTTCAAAACTTAAATTCCTTGCAAGTACATCTGGATTAATATCACGTCTCTAACATCCCTTAGTATTATTATGAAAGCAGAACATAAAAAAACCCCCAAACGAATCCTAATGCCATGCTCTGAAAACAATTTACATTGAATTCTGACCTTGGACACTGTACCCTAAGCCTTTGTTTCTTTCTTTCATTACACCATTCCAGGATAGCCATCTGGACATTAAACTCGCCGGTTTATCTCATATGAAGTCACAAATGTTGGCTTCCATACACATCCTGGAGTAAATCAACATCATAATGAAGTATGGCAGCCCCAGAAGTCATCAATACAAGGTAAAATTGAAATACTGTAGCTGGCTCTCCAGAACAGGCCATTGCAGGGATCAGCTACCTGGGGGACAGTGGCAGCCAGAATTCTGCTTCACAGCCCACTGCCAGGATTGGTTCCTGGTGAGACTTACCCTTCTTGGGTAAATTCACAAATACTGAAATGACAGCATTTTAAACTGCTTCAGCTGATGGGTCTTTACAAACATATAGTTGCACATTTATATCATCGCACCATTATACACTGCACAAATTTGCTTTTCCATATCACACTGGAATTCAGTCCTCATCTAGAAATTATAATAATTTTAATGGTAATCCCATAAAATCTACCATTAATATTAAAAATTGTTCTATACTACTACTTTAAAATTGTGAATATAGGCAAATCTCTGAACTGGATTTTCTTTTGCTATATCTCAAATTGAACACTCAAAATTCTGCTAATGAAGGAATTAGTTTAAAAGCATTTATGGATGTCATTGTTTAAAAGGATGTTCCCATGCTTATAAAAGTCACAGTGCATAAAACAGACAGAATTATCTCTGACTAATATTCCAATTTGTGGTTTTATTACTTATGAAAGGCTCTGCTTTATTACCCCATAACACTTCTGTAAGGACTCGCTGACAGACTTGCAGTGACTTCAAGGAAATACAATCCTTATTGCTGCAATGTTGATTACTTTTTCATTTGTTAGAGCAAAACTGATGTTATTTGTGTTTTCACTGCACATCAGTTATTTCTAATCTACACCTGAAAGATGTCAAATTCTGCAGGATGAGTAATTCCTACTTACTTCTACGCCTCAGCTCCATATAAATACTGATCATTCTTTCATTGACTCCATCATACTCCTACTGCTTAGAATTGAAGATTTCTTCCCCAATTTCACATTTAAGAAAGCAAACCAAACAAGTTTAATAACTCTTATTAGAAATGGTAAGTCTTACTAGAGAGGGTAAATAGGGAGGTATGTCATACACATGGGTGCTTTCAGAAGTAAATATAAAGTATTAATTACTTGGAGTCTGAATGGAAAATTACTAGGAAATCATTAGCAAAGCAAATACTCTAAATCACTGATTAAAAACAGGTAAAATAATCATGAAGCCATTACTTACTAATAGTTTTTAGTAAATACCTAGATACATGCACATTTCACTAAGCATTTTATGCTAATAGGGACATATGTTTGAGCTCTCCAATGCCCTAAGTAGAATCTTATCTGGAATAAGACTGAAATAATACAAGTACCACTTTTAAACACTGTACCAGGCAAATCATCCCTGGTACGTGAGGGCCTAATCTGTTCATGTGTGAGCAGTGCCTGTGCCATGCAGTTCCAGCTGGCTCCAAAAGCCACACAAACAGCCTCTCACCCTCCAAAAGCTGCCAGCCCAGCACAGGGCACCCCTGCTCACACATGCCAGCTCCTGAGGCAGGAGATGGGAAGAGATACAGAGGGACACACGTGGAGTGCTGAGGAGACAGGCAGCTGGAGAGGCACTCCTGGAAGCCTGCACTGCCTACCCAAGGGAGTTCTTTAGGTGAGGAACAGGAGCCCAGGGATGACCCACGCTGGAGTAGGGACAGCCATGAGGGGAGGGGGTCAAACAGCTGCACATAACCCCACATTCAAAGGGACTGGGATGGACTGGGTGTAATATGCAGGGAAAACAGAGGAAAGTTGAGTCTAGGAAGGAAGGGGGAAGATAACGCTTTTGTTAAGTCGGACCTGGGAAGTATGGAGGCAGCATATTTTAAATTATGTTCTCTTTTTCTGGATATTAAAATCAATATTTTGAATTTTGTGTTTATTAGCAATGAACTAACTAAAATTCCTGGTAGGCCCATGACAGAAAGAAACTTCCAGATTATTTTTGAATGACAATGTTTTGCTTCGGTGCAAAGCAAAGCAGAACTTTAACCAGGATGTTTTATAAAGTGTTAACAGTGTTCTAGATTCTAAGCCATATTTTCTTACTCCACCTGGTATCAAATCCCCTGACAGCAATTTCCATTGCTTTGGCAGCTACTGCTGCAGTCAGCCCCGCTACGCCACCACCAATTATCAGCATCTAGAGAGATCAAACAGGGACTAAAGTGCATTCTATGTTCACTTATTCCATCACATGCTGTGTCTGCAATATGCCTTAGCTTCAAAAGCACTTGAACCTTAAAGAGCATCAGAGGCTAAAAATTGTTAAGTACTTCAGAGAAATAAAAAAACCCCCTTATCTCAACAATACAACATTGTTAAACAGCTGGTTTGGTCTATAAGAGCAGGTGGTCATCTGTTCAAAAGGTACCAGATGTAGAAAATAAGAGAAAAAAATTAGGAAAAATAAGTTAAACAAGACATGACTAGAGGTACTTTTTCTGCTCCACAGGACATAGACCTTAACTCAAACTTTGATAGCAAAGGATGCTGACACTATTTGTCCAGTTATGGGCAAATAGTGTCAGCATCCTTTACTGTAGTAAAGTAAATAGTCCAGCTTTCCTTTACTGTAGCTCTTCTCAGCTATGAATTCTGACAGGTATGCTGCAACAGAAATGACAGGGCAGGGCTCAGTCTCAGAATGAAGAAATAGACTGGCATAAGGTCCCTTAAAAAACAATGAACATCCTTCTGAAGCAGGACGTGACAATGCATTTTTTACACTGAAAATAATTATCAAATTTGCCAAAAATAAATGAAAAATGCAAAGCTGAACATAGATGTACATAATACATTCACTACAAATTTCATCTGCCCTTGGCTGCACTGTATTAAGGCAGGTGAGAACAAACAGAAGTCCTTGATGTTGGTGTCCTGCCTAAATGGAAGCAGGTCTAGTAAAATATCTTTTTTGGGACCATCCTAGGAAGAATCTAGTCATGAGCCCTTGAGGAAGTCTTAAAAGGTTCTGGCCAAGTAAATTCGGCATTCAGAAATGCTCAAATGCATTTAAATCAACTTTTAGAGGATGGCTTAAATATCTAAAGACAGTACACCAGAGCAAAGCCAAATAAAATCCCAAGGAATAAAATGCTATTAGGTATCTCTTGGAAAGGTCGTGTAGGAGAGCTGAACTGCCTTGTTCACTATCTTTACAGTACAAAATTTTATTTTTTTAAATGCAACTGTACTTTCACAGGAGAAACTTGTTCTGCTGTCCCTATCTGACCAGTTACATCCCTGCCAAAATCATTAGATGCCAGCACTACCAATTTAAACCTACAACAAGTAAACAAGTATCATTGTAGATAAGTTGTGACCATCAGATAAAATAACATTGTGGATGACACTCCCTAGGGTTCAGATGCCAGGACACAACTTAGAGAAGCAGAGCCAAATCCATAAACCAAATCACTTAGATAAGTAACAGAAGTCTCTTAACAATAGCATAACGGACACTTTAAAGTAATAAATTTTCAAACAATACATTCAAAAGTAATTAAAATTTATACCAGTGGCTTGAAACTTAAGAGTTTGTTGGAGGACAAATGCTGGGAAACATGTATATCATAAGTAGTGGCTCATAGCATAAGGTGCTTCTTGAAACTGCAGTATCTGAATTATTTATTTTTTACCTCTGTGGATCAGCTGACAAGCCTGTACTTCACTGCCAGCCCACTTGCATATAACATGGACAGTGCAGAGGGCTGCTCATAGCTATTTCAGGAATTTACAGCACAGATCCCCTTGGTAAAGCAGGGCACTGATGAGCATATACTTTACATGAATTGGAAAATCAGTCCAACATTTCAGTCCCTTCAAAAGAAAATATGTTTGAAACATAGAGACTGCCTGCATTGTTAAATTGTACAAGAATGCTTAAGTAGCATGCATCTCTCCAAGTTACTGCTCAAAAACATTTTCAATTTATTGTGCCTAATTCAAAGAAGTGGAGGTAGCCCCAAAAATATTCACTAAAATGTTTTATGTGAGCTTTGTGTTTGCATGGACCCCACTAGAATATACCTTTGTTACAGGCTTTTTTGTTTCCAATGTCTAATAGGATGTTTTCTTTGCAGTTTTTGTTGGGTTTTTTTACTCATTAGGAAATTAAGAAAATAATTACTGATTCCTTCAGTAGAGTTATGTAGGTATGTAGTAATTTGAACAAGAGCTGCAGCTGTTTTGTGCTTGTTCTGTCAACAAAAGACTTTCAAACCAGATAACTATGGGTTTCTCAGTCCTTTATGGTATTTGGCCTAAAGGCCAAGCAACTTCAAGACTTCACTTAACAAAATAGAACAATTTGGAAATCCAGTTATCTTTATAGTATTCTTACTTTCAACCTTTTTCTCCTTTCAAAGCTTAAAAATCAAACTAAACTGGGCAAGGGAATAAAATCCTCTTTATCCCAAAGGAGTAACAGACACAAAACCTATTTAATATCAATGATCTAAATGCTGAAGCCAGGTGCACCCAGGGCAACTCTCCTGACTCCTTGGTTACAGGCAGCAGAGAATTTAGTCCACTGTCAGTACTGCAGGAGAAGATAGGCAGTCATTCTGGGAATTCCTATATAACTCTAGAAAATTAATATTTTGTAGCTAGAGGTACATAATAATTTTTCCTTACTGAACTTAATAACAAAATTTTTACTAGCTTTACTGAAGTGAAATTTCACGCAGTGGAAGGAAATGAAAGACTGGCAAAAACAAGAGTTGCTAATATCCAAGCTGAGCCAGAGCAAGACAGCCATTGTATACACATGCTTGCTGTACTAGAGAAAAAACTGTTTTTCTTCTGTGGTACCACATGGTACAGCCATATAACTGAGGTAATAATTTATTTTGGTACACTGGCAAATAAAAGGATAAATGTTAAAAGCAAATATTTTAAGAGAAGTTGGTATTAAAAAAAAAAATCAATATTGTTTAAGGCCCTGTGTTAGAACATTGGAGGGAAATCAGAGAGTTTGACACTAGGTTAATTAGATTTAAATAGTTTCAGGGAGAGAGAGAGAATGTGCAACAGGAAAATACTATTCATCTTTGTAGCCAGATTGCTTAAATTTACCAGAGCTGTCATCGAGACCTTTTAGAGACCAGTTGCATGATTTTGTTTATGGTTCTGTAAAGAGAAACAATATTGACTGCTGACATTTATCATGGCTTGTAATTTTTCCTCCCCTTAACTTCACTGTGGTTTACTACATGCAAAGTGATTTGTTTTGCTTCATCTTCTACATCAAGAAAAAAGAATACCCCTTTTAATAAGGTAAGAAGACGCAACTGAAGCCCCCAGCCTAGATCAAGAGGTTCTTTTAATTGCATACACCCCACAATCTCCCTCCAAGATGGAAAAAATAATGGTAGATTGTTTCCTATGATTTACTGAAAGTGAGGAGGGCCAGACCCAGGAGGATACATAATAGACACCTCCTTCCATCCACTTGCAAGCAGATGGGTCACAGAAAACTTCTTTGCACCATTGTGCTGATCTGGCCAGGGTCAGAGTGAGTGCTTAGACAAAGGGGTCACTGCCACCATTTGCACAGAGCTGGCTCCATCTGAACCCAAGTGAGGTTTCTCATTGGGATGATGTGAGGAATCCTGACACCAGAAAACCAAAAACATTAGACCAGACATAACTTATTCTTAAAGTTCATCAAAATTTAAGGGAAGTTTTTCATAGAAGTATCGATGTTTAACAATTTAATACTAAAAGTTAAGCTCATTGTTTATGGAGTCTCAAGCCACTCAAGGTATCCAAATTCTGGACAGTTTTTGTGAAAATAAAAATACTGGGGAAATACACACACATATATTTAGCAGAGTGGCCCAGGGATGGGCTCAAACACCCTCCTTGCTATGAAAGGGCACTTAAAAATTTTTCCTTTATACAGAGAGCAGAAGAGAAGTGCATAAAATGACTTTGCTACAGCCGGTTATGCATGATGTGGAACACAGAGGACTACATTCACTCTTACCTCCACAGTGGAATGCTATATCATACAGTGATATGAAAAACTCTTTTCAGATGATTTATGGATACAACAGTGGCAAGGCAGCAAGTGGCAGGGAAAATGCCTTGTTTAATGAAGCAGTTATGTGTTTGATACCTTTACCAAATTGATTCTTCTTCAGATGAACTGGTTCAAACTTAAAACTGTTTCAATATGCAGCCTATGTACATAAATAATTGGTTCAGCATTCAAACTAGTTGTTTGTGTTTGGCAGTTTTTTTAATGAATTCCTTATAGAAATCTAATTGCCTTTGAAATCAGTTCCAAATCTAAATTATTTCAAAATGTATTTCAAAATGTGTCTTATATTGAATGACAACTGCTCTTGACTGTTGTCTGGCCACTAATGCAATGTGATACTACATGGGGAGCCAGAAATCAGAGCCAGCAGGGAGAATTTTGCACCTTTAGTTGTCAGAGGCGGCTGTTTTGGGAAGGTAACAAATTCTTTTACCAAATTCATATTGTCCCTGGGGCAAGGCCTCAAAATAAACACAGTAGCTTCAAAGACAGTATTACTATCAGCTCCAGGCTGCAGACAGTCCTGTTTGCATGTTGTGATCAGTTCACACTTCCCATTGCAAACAATCTTAGATTACAGCCCTACTTACGTGAAAGATTATTATGGAAAAATAATAAAAAGTGGTATGTTAAAGCTATGCCAAATATAAGACACATTTATCATGCTGTCAGTGGAATTTTTTACCATATGTCTCAATGGATTTACTAAAATTAGTTTTGTTTTATACCTATAATAGCTATAGGTCTTAGGCCATATATAACGTATTTCACAAAAAGAAAGACTGTTGTTCAAGCAGCAGGAAAAAACCCAAAACAATGACATATGTGCCCTAAAAAAAAAAAGAAAGCTCAACTTTTTGGGAAAGGAGTCAAAACCACTGCTCTAGATCTGCTTGTGTAAAGGTGAAGCTAGAAAATGAGGGAGTATCCCTAAAGCTCAAATTGCTATAGTTTCTAAACTGATGATCATATTTAGTTTACACAAATTAGTCTTCAGAATAAATATGGTTGCATTATTCACAAATTACAAACTTATCTTTAATTATATCTAGTTTTCAAACATTAATTGTTACCCTGGCTTGTCTGCATTGTTCAGCAGAGAATTTTGCTTTTTGTCAACTCATGTTCCACTTTCTATTTTAGTTGATGCTTTACCAAGGACTAGACACCAGGAGGACAGTGCAACCCACTTCTCACTGCGACATTTCTTTGCTAAGTCCCATACTATGGATGTTCACTATTAAGTTCTTCTAGTGAACACCTTTAAAACAAGAACATATAACTAAATACAAAGGCTTTTTTCCAGTCCAGATCATATAAATTTAGTTTTATTTACTTTCAAAGGCACAAATTTCAA
>VYZP01073527.1:1834-22781 GCA_013400635.1 Hypocryptadius cinnamomeus | reverse complement strand
TTTCTACTCTAGATAAATAAACATGAAAATGAATTTATCTCACAGAAGCATGTTCTCTTTCAAGTCTGGCACAAGCCTGCCCTCTCCCCCAATAAATCTCTGGGTAAATGTGTACTCCTCAGCAATCCCTCCCCCTTACATCAAATGGAGACATTTTGTAAGCTCCCATCTCCACACAGCTCAGGAAAGCTGCCATTGACTCCAGGCACTTAGTGGCAGTGATTTAAGTACAACTCACAGCTGAATTTGAGAGCTCTTTATCATCAAAAAGAAACTTTTCCAAACCAGAAAGCATCCAAACCCTTTTCCCAGCTAGTGGCCGATAGCATTTTAACCCTCAAATTATGGGGCTGATGTGAAACAGCACTGCCTGCAGGCTCTGGCATGGGATCTGCTGTTGGATGAAAGTTGGGTAGTGTAGTATGATGCCAGTTAAAACCTCCCCTTTGAGAAACACACTGTTCATTTGGTGTACAGGCCTGTGGATAAAGCTGGTTACATTTTCAAAGGCATTTTGGTTTCCTTCCAAACTCGGTCCTATCTGCTGTTTGTTCTTTATTGGTTCACAACCTGATCCTGCACATAGTTTCTTTGGGTTTAGACACGGTAAAACATGTCCAGAAATGATAATTCCCAAATATCTCTGTCACTGCATGCCTTAAACCCACTGAAATGTACACTGAAACCAAGGTACACTGGGGCACTTTGCAGCTTCTCACCTTCAGCACATGAAGACACATCTCTTGAATCAGTTCAGACAAAGAGAGAATTACTCAGCCTTATGTCAATGAAGCTTTTGCAATCTGTCAGTATTTTCACAAATACCTCAAGTAGTTTGGTCAAATAATGGCCCTGATTCATGAAGGCAGTTAAGTATGTGCTTGGCTCTGACTGCACATTGGTGTCTCCTTGAAGTCAGTGATACTGAGGTGTATCTGTGATTATGTGCATGTTTAAGTGCCTTTGAGTGCTTAACTGATGGCTTGAATAGGGCCAGCATTAGTCATTCAGTAACACCTGTCCTACTACTGGACAAATAATAAATCAACCTGGTCAAGCTGTCTCTGAGCTCATCTGTGAAGCATGTTGTGATGGCAACCACTGAGAGTGCAGCTCCTCAAGCAGGTCCTGACTATCACAGGCACATCCCTGGTACGTGGGAGGTGAAGAGCATTCCAGGGCTTTCTGAGAAGTTTGACTTTGAAACAGGACGTACAAACTTGAGATTAATCTGTTTCTCTCACTCAAATTTTTTTTATTTTGAGTCCTACAAGGGAAATTAGCATAAATGGGATTGTGCTCCTTGAAGCTTTCAAGCTGCATTGCAAACACATTACAACTATTTTGTAAGCCCCTGCTAAGTTTCAACCTCCTTGATTAAAGAATAGCAAAACTGAAAACAGCTCTAATCATTGTAAAGGTTGTTGTGGTGGCTTGGCCTGGACCATGCTTCAAAATCACCCTCAAATTTGCAGCATCCCCACATCTCTAGCAGCACCACTTCCTTCAATTTGTTGCTACTGCAAGGGAGGTAGAAAATCACTTTACTTGGCTGAGTTTTACTCCGTTCTTCCCCCTTGAAAAGGATGACTTTATCTGGCTTGCTGATGATTTCTTTCCCAGTAATGTTTTTATTGATCATATGAAAGTGTTAAGCTATGTCTCACTTAGGCTGCATTCTGCTCTTAACTGGATTACCATACAGAGAATGTTACAATGAGGCGCCGAGGTCTGCCGGGTCAGCTTGGTAAATGATAGCACCTCTTGAAGCTATAATGGATGAGAGTATCCTTGATAAGATTTGACACTTGTACTATATATGCTGTCACAGCAAACATTTTGCTTTTTTCTTGATGTTTTTAAGGCCATAAATACTGGTCTCTAATGTTAAGTATGTGAACCTCACATTAATCACACTGCCAGGGAGAGCAAAGCGCTTTGCTCATAAACTGAAATGGAGCACAGTTAATCTATCAATGTTCTGTAATGAGGACTATTATAACAAAGTATTCAGGTTGATTTACTGATGGGCTACACATCTCTGGTAATGGTCACACATCAGTAAAAGAGCAAAGAGGCCATCTGGATCACCAGGAGTCTAAGATTTATTGAATAATGTGAAGATCCCTCTTTATCTCTACTGTAAAGTTCTCAAACTCATTCTTAATCAGTTCACTTTCTCAAGATCAGCCTGCTCACCAGGGCATCACTGCCCAGTTTACATGTTGGGGTAGGCTGGCCCCTCAGTTTCAGTATTTTCAAATATCTCCTTCAGTTTCAGAGACAGGGTAAGAGAAGCAAAGGTACTTTGCTGATTTTAGAACTACCTCAAAATAAAGAAAGGAATTAAAAAAAAAAAAAAAAAAGCTAAAATCAACCAGCCTGAACAATACTTTTATTTAGTCTTTATACTGTGTAATCTGTGTCTAGCATTCTCACACAGATATCTGATCTCTGTCAGGAAATTATGTTAAATAGATACAGAACACATCTGCCACCTCTACCTTGAAAATTTTAAATCTGGATATTATCAGGTAATCAGAGTAACAATGATGGGCTCAGGAGCCAGGAATAATCTCACTTTCCCTTAGATATCTGCATTAGAAATACATGTACCTAATTAGCACTTACCATCTTTGGCTTGATTACGGTTTTTTAAGAGCTCTGGAGCATTTTAAAAAATGCTCACATGACAGCAGGTGCACCATGCTCATTGAGGCATTATTTTTCCTTCTTATGAAGGATTTCTGCCATAGGGTCCCTATCTCTGAGCAAGAAGCACCAGACAGTACACTGGCAAGTCTAGGAGCTGGGCTTGCGGGGACTGTCTTGGGGCAACACTCCCAGATGTACATAGTGGGGAGGTAGTGAAAAGGGAAGAACCAGGTCTTCTAAACCCCAAACCAGTTTAATTTAAGGTGCTCTGCAACAGGGTCAATATTCAGAGCACCCATAAGACTGGGAATGAAAGCTCCTTCTTTCAGCTCTGCTTTTTCTAGGAGAAACTTCAAAATATTAATATAAACATACTTTCTTTAGGATGCTTCTTCTGGTGGGTGTTAAAATGAAAATATCAGGTTTACACACAAACTCCTGACCTTTCCCATGTGGGACCACCTGTGCATCATCACAAGTGTGAAGATGCACAGTCCCTTTCTAGTATGGAAATAGTGCTTAGAGGCATTTTGCTTGCTGCAGGTGAGTTCAGTCTTGATGGGAAATCAGTAGGTCTGATTTTCAGAAAACAGCTGATAAAACTTTGAGTTCATTGAGGGCATCAGGTGAGTAGAGCAGACTTTAAAAAAAAAATACGTTAAAAAAATTCCTTCCTCCATTTGCACAGGCAGCATTGGAAAGAAAATTACCTCTCAGGAAAAGAAGGAAATTAGTTATCCAAATACAATATTCAGCTGTAGAGTCAGGCTTTTCTTGCCACTGGATGCAAAGCAATCACCCCAGCTGCACACTCATCAAGGCAGGCCAAATTTGGTTGAAGAAATGGGACAGGGGAGGCATTTCTTCTAAAAGGTCATCAGTAATACAAACATACTTCTTAAAAGACCTTCTCAGTCCCTGTCTGGCTCCAGTTCCACAGGAGAGATGGTTGTGTACACCCTTGCCTGTTCTGTCAGCACAGCTCTGCTCTGCACTGAACAGGTTGTACCACCACTCACTCGTAGTAAAAAGCTGCTGCCTGCTCCACACTGGCCAGAGGATAAGAAGAGATGCCAGATCAGAAAATAGAAGTGCCCACAGAGTGTCTGGGACAAAAAGTGCCACTGTATGAGGGCAACCAAAAATACACTTTTCTCTCACTTGGCACATTCACAGCTATCAGCCATGGATGAACACCCAAGAGGAGAACATGCCAACAGGAACCCAGACTGCAGCCCCCGTGGAGGGCAAAAAGAGTTGGCAGGCATTTCTTGCTGTACCTTAGATGTAAAGAATACTGTGAAGCTGTATTTCTTTACCAGACTGAGATTGCTAGATTGAACAAAGGGACATCACAGGAAAAGGTGTTTGAAGATAAAGCCAAAAGAAACATTCAACCAAAACTAATATTTAATAAAATGCTTTGCCTTGCCTCTCCAGGAAGTAGAAAAGATTTTTTTCCCCTACTTTTTTGTCTTCACTTTATTTTCCATAATTTTCCCTCATTCTCTCTGTTTTCTTCTTCCCCTAGTTTCTGCATCTCTTGGATTGAACACTCCAAGAGTTCTGGATCTGAACCTGAATCAGATCCATATTTCATCACTCGCTTCTGTTTTTCTAGCAGGGGACTCTGAATGACAATGTGCTCTAACTGTGGGAGAGCACAGGCCAGATTTCAACCTGTGTGCTGGGGTTAAATGTCAGACCTGATTCTTGTATTTCTCATCTGACAAGGGCTAAATAATGCTAAAAGTCACTTAATTTGAAATTTTTGGAGGGATAGGAGAGGTAGATTGGTAAAGAACAGTCCAGGCATAAATCCTCCAGCTCCTTCCCAGTGCATCCAGACCCCAGGAGTTCATCATCCACTGCAAGCCTCATCCATGAAAGCAGCCCTAGGAGTTCTATATATTTTAAACATGCTTCTGTTTGTTGGCTAGTGACACTGACAGGAGATTTTTTAAACCCATTTTGAACGGATGACCAAAATTCTGACTGCCCCCAGAGCACTGGGAAACTGTAAAGCAAACAGCATTTCTCTCTTGCTACGGAACACCTTTCCTTATCTCAAAGGTGCCAGGGAAGCTAAAAGTAATTTGTAAAAATGCCTTGGCCTGATTTATATGTTGCCAATGCTGCTATTTAAACAAGGGACACAATCACTCAAGGTCTTCTCTTTAGATAGCAGAAAGAATGAGGCACCACCAGCAGATGAGAGGCAGACTGGCTCAGTCTGGACAGCCTCTGCACACTCTAGCAGCAGCCTAAACTGAGTAAGTTCAGCTTGGGTATTCCAGAGAAATATCTACATTTGGAAAGAAATTAATCTGGGTTTGTGAAAGTGCTGTATTTACTTTCTGGTAATGTCACTGCCAATGCAAGTGCTTAAATATGTCATCAAAGTCTGCACTTTACATTGACCTAGACTGGAAGCTAAAACTGTGATGTGCCAGTGTTTATGGTGATTAATGTTTCCTAGTGCCTTACCAAGAATAGCTAATTTGCAGGTAGGGATTGATGGGAATTAGGACAGTGCTAGAAATATTTTACCCTGTGCAAAGTTAAGAGTAGGAAAACCCTTGAATGGAAGGCAAGGCAAGGCATGTCCCACTTTTGGCAGACAAATCACCCTGGAGATAGATACAATGATATTTAAAATAGCCTTGCTTGAATTGGGTTTATTCAACAAGCCTGGAGGGTCAGGGATAGCTCAGAGGATATCTGGCTACATATGGGCTGCCATATATTCTGTTCTTTAGAGACTTATTTCTCCTATGGAATCACAGCATGTCTGCTATCCAAAAATTCAGCTCTACCCTCAGCTGCTCTAAATCAAGCAATTACCCTGGGGCTTGGTTTGCTTATGTACGCAGACAGTGAAAAGGGCACTGGTACAGACAACAATATTGGGCCCCACTTCCCATGAAAATCCCAGCCGTGTTTTCTTGCATGTCAGTCCACTGAAGAGGCTGCCCAGCAACCCTGCTTTGTATAAACAGGCTGGTGAAACCCCAAGAGCAGAGAAATATAATTTGGGTCCAAATTTGGAGTTGAAATAGAGCAGAGCCATCAGAAAGAGTGTAAATCAGAGATGAAATCCCCACTTAACCCTAACAATGAGGTCTAATGAATAAGTGCCCAGCCCTGTCTTGACTTGCAATGCAGTGCTCTCCTGTTCAGTTCCATCAGGACCCCCACATTCTCGCCCTCTCAACTGCAGAGAGACTTTTTTGAAGGTGTATGATTTATACACCTTAAAAATATTAATTTAGTTGCAGAGTAAAAATAGGAGACGGGGCCCAAGTACCTCTGTTCTCTGACACCTCCTGGATCAGCCTGGCTGATCTCCATCCCAGGCGCTGCACAAGTTGTCAGGAGGGAAGGTGTGGGAGAGCAGCGACACTCGTTATCTCTGGGAGGGCAGGGAAAGGAGCCAGGCTGGAGCTGAGTGCCTTGGCGAGGCGATAAGTGCCGGGGAGCAAGCACGGCAGGGAGGGCTTTGTGTCAGCCAGCAGACGACCCTGTTTGCCAAGGCATGGAGTGGATGGGGACGTGAGTGCCAGCTCTGTTGTTACTGTCATGTCATAAGGAGTGAGTGCACTGGATTCTACATGCCTGTGTGTTTGATCAGGAGAGCACCACTGACAGACAATAAATAAACAGAGATAAAAACAAGATTAAGCAGGTCCTTCTCCTTATCGCTGCTTCTTTATCCCTATTGATCTCTGCCCGGTCCCTTTTCATCCAGCCTGGAATTCCTCACATGCTTGAACCACGAGCTGTCACATCTAATTAAAAATGTGAGGCGAGGTTTTGCATGCAGCAGCGAGTATTTTCCAGTGATGGGCAGCTGTGTGCCTTTCTCTATGAAAACTCTTTTTGCCATTGTGAAATCCAGCTGGGTTTGTAGCTGAGGGATGGCAGACATGAACAGGAAAAAAACAACCTGCTAAAAAGTTCAATCTTCAGGACATGTCCAGTCTCAAAGGTGAAAATGGTGGTCACCTTGTCTAAGCCTCTTACCCTGGGAGAGAAAAGTTTCTACTTCTGTCTGTTTAGTGGGGACATTTCTCCCTTCCAAGGTCTCGACGGTAGGTGGGCCACGGAGACACATAACCCTTTCTCCCCTCCTTGCTTGCTAGCCAGCTCTTTCATCCATTTGGATGTTTCCAAAGAAAAAGTGATCACTGGCTGATCGCTTCGTTTCAACCCCGTCCTCATTTCTGCATGTTGCCAAATTTCCTCATCTCTCTGGGTAAACTACTGCCTTCATGCTCATCAGATCACTCTGAACTCACTGAATGAACATTTTTTTGCTTTAAACAATTAAAATATGACAGGCAAATATCATTGGGGCAGTGTGTCCTTCTTCATAGAGAAGATGTTTTTGTACACTGAGCAGTTGTGGGCCCATAAATACCACAGATGTTTAAGGTCTGCATGGATGTCTAACAACATCCAGGGCATAGCTTTGAGGTGAAAATGAAGTCCTTCATTTTGTGCACCTAACAGTGCTGAGACAAACAGGGCTAAATTAGGAGGTTACCAGTGTAAGGGTAAACAATACAGAAAAGGAAACACAAATAGCACTGTATTTTCTGCCTGACTTTTTAATCTCTGCATTCTACCATACTCTGTTTGATTTTGTTAAAACATTAACTAAAAAAATCTCTTGAACATGGCTTTTCCTCATGTTTTCATGGTCTCTGGAAACTCTTAGAACTCTGGTTTTGGCTTTGGTTTTTAAAAGTGGCTGGTGGCTTTAGATGAGGCAAGATTTCTGAAGGTGGGGGCCAGTGTTATTAGGGAGATTGGTGGAGCTAGGGAGTAAAACCAGGCATGATTATGGAGACAGAGTCTGATTCCCCCAGGTTTGATCCCCTCTAGGTACCTTCATTTTTCAGGGCTAAAATATGCTTGCAATTTGGAGACTTTGTTGAGCTCTTCCCCATTCTGAAGTCAGACCTGACTGTGTCTCAGGCTGGGCATCCAAAACTATAAATATTTTGGAAAAGATCAATCATGTCACTCCTTCACCTTTGCAACTTTTTTGCCTGTCTCTAGGAATAAGACACTTTACCTCAGATTTACTATGTGATCCAACAGACAATCAGTGTGAGCAGGATTTTTATTCATTCTTTCCTATGCCATCATTCAAGGCCCCACATTTTATTGCTCACCACTAAAACAATATCATTAGACATGAAATATACGTTGCCAGGCCCGCCCCCATCTCACTTCTCTCCCTCCCTTTTTTTCTGAGGAGAAAGAAAAGAAAACTTCTCTTCAGGATACATTGTAGGGAGTGCTCATGAACTGGCAATTTATTTTCTCCTAGGTTTGACACTGCCAGACCCTTAGTGCTTTTATTGACTCTGGCTAAACACAGTGACAATTATTTTTGTTGGTTTCAAATCACCTTCTCCAGCAGAGTGTGAAGTCAGCAGGTTTTTTTTGCATGCTGAGCATGCCCTTTCAGACAACCTAAGCAGAGCAGAGGGAAAGATAATGGGGTTTTTTCATTTTTATCCACTTGCAGTTCGGCATTCCCTGAACGGACCTTTTGTTTTGAGGTAGGGAAGGCAAGGGAGAGGCTCATAGATGAGAAATGGGTTGATGGTCATGGATGAAAACAGAACTGAGACATCCTTATCTGAAAGTTCCTACTTGCAGCAACCTATTTTTTCCTGCATGTCTCTTCTGGAAGCCCCACACATTTCCCTCTGTGTGTGCACACACAACACACCCAGAGAGGGCAGGAGTTCTCCCACCCCTCCATGGTCATGCAAAACCACCCAGCCAGAAATCTCCAGCCCTTGTTTTCCTCTAGTCCAATGCCCTCGAGAGCACAGTGCCTTCCAGGTCACCCTAAACCCTCTGCTAGGCTGTGAGGGGCCAGGATGAAGGTGAAAAGGGGTTGTTTCTCAGAAAAAAACCTTTTAAACAACCCTTGGCAAAGGTCCTCTGGAGCATTTGTGGCTTGTGGGATGTGCATTAGTGCAAGCATTTGTTTAAAGCATTTCATGCTACCCCCTCCATCTCCACTTATCTGTTCCTGGCAAGGCCCAGGAAAAGCAAATGGCCCCAAAATAATGGCAGTGTAGACTCAGCCTGTGGGATGCCTCACAAACTGCATATCAGTTACAGCAATTTTGAACATGATTTGTAAGGGTTTACAGACCAGCAAAGCTGCTTGGGAAGGAAATAAAAATACAAGCCAATCTTTCAGTCTACCATTAGGATGAATGGGACAAGTTTTTCCCTGTCTTACAACAGTGAAATTTAGATTTGAAACACTATGCATCAGTTTTTCTCTTCCTACTCACTCTACAAAGAGGATTTGACTATTTTCTGTTCTTTTAAGTGATACAAAAGAACAATCAGTTTCTGACCTGGAAACACAGTGGATAGATCTTCTCTGGTAGAGGAGCTGGAGAATCATCCAAAAATGATCTTTCATTTAAATTATTTCTTCAAACTTTTTTGCCATGTTAAATAAAATGTCTCTATAAAATTCTGAAAAATGTTAAAAATTAAAATTACTGAAACTTACCTCCTAAGTAAGCTATCATAGTGAACATTACTGCTTACTTGGGAAGAAAAACTTCCTGTCAATTAAAAAAAATTTGTTAGAGATAATGTCCCACTTCTACAGTTGTGATAACGAGTAAAGTCTGAAGTTTCCATTGACTTCCAAGGATGATCTGCCATAACTATCACCATGTCCCAAACTGTGAGAAAATGAATATGTAAATAATCTTTTCCAGACGGTATAACCTGCTGAGGCAATTGAATTGATCAATAGACATCAATACCTCCCTTCAGACAGAATCTGTCAAATGCAGAAGTGTTTAATTTGCACTTTACACAGGAAGTTGAAGAATCCCCTAAGATAAAGAGCAGCTAAAGGACAGTTTTAAAAAATCCTGGGTGTGGTGGAGAGGTTGGCTTGAGCTGTCCCTGTTTCCCAGAAATCCCACTTGTTCTTGCCTGTCTCCTACCATTAGGCATTGCTCCTGGTGTGTCAGGACAGATGCTTCGGGTCATGCAGGACAGAGATCTGAGCAAAATTCTCTTTCTCCCATACAAAGGACTTGATGGTTTTGGACTGAAGTCCCCTCGCTGGTTTTGAAAGCAGGATAGATCGTGTCTCTAGATGGTTGGTTATTTCAGCAACAAAAAAGGGAAATTTCTATCTGCCTACAAGAACAAACATCCAAACACACATTTCTGGTTTTGTTGCCTCTCTGCCTCTGCACAAAGACACAAGAAAGACTGTGCTGACTGTGCAGAAGACAGCCCTCCTCATCTCTCCGTCTGCACCTTTGTGTCCCACCAACACTGAGAGGCTTTTCTCCTTAGATTTGCATCACAGATCATTGGGTTGGTGCAACTGAGGGCTTGGCCCAAGGACAGGGTCTGGAGCCCCTCATCTCCATCTGCCCTCACACTGCTGCCCTTCCCTCTGCACAGCAACTCTCAGGAGATGTCTGTGGTTCTGATCCAGCTGCAACCTCCTGCAGGAGCCTGCCAAGGAGCTCATCCAAATTGCTCCTCATTAGCTGTTGTAGGGCTCCTGACAGCAGCTTTTCAGCTTGGATTGAACACTGTTTCTAGTTGGTGCTTCCCCACAAGGGCTGTGTTATTACCAACAGGAGTCCAGTGTGTTTGAGGGCTGCAGATGAAGGAGGGGAGGGAATATCCCTTTTAAACCAAGGGTGCTCCACATCAACAAGCCAGTGTGTACTTACCAGCCTCTCCAAGCTGTCCCACCATGCTTTTTTGCTTTGGCAGGCCCTCCCTTCCACCATGGAAGTACAACTGGCCCCAGACACCGTGTGGCCCCAGCAGTCAGGGACAGCCAGCCAGGCACCTCAGAGAGTCCCAATAGCAGCCACCAGTGGGGGTGAGACAACCTGCCTGAATTTCCAAAACTTCTTGAACTGAGCATTAAGTCAATTTGGGAGGGATTACTCTGCCAAATGCAGTAATTAATTAGAGAGACATGCTTCAGCACCGAGCTTTTCATTATCTAAAACGCTCGACATGCCTTTGTGGGCTAGCACTGTCAAGGCCATCAAGCTCCAGCCCTTCCCACTGTGTGTGTTTTGCCAATTCAGGTGCCATTTTCCCCTCAGTGGCCTCTTTTCCCTTGCAGTGCCTATCTAGCATGCTTGCAAGCGTAGAATTCTAAAATGGTTTGTGTTGGAAGGACCTTGAAGATCATTTCATTCCAACAACCCCAGCAAGGGGTGGGAAAGATCTTGATCTTTCAAAGAGTATGGCTGAGGTTACAGTGAATATTTTCCTTATCCACTCTGAACCAAAGGAAACCGGGCTGTGGGAGAGGGGGCAGTCATGCTGCTGTATTTGATGTGAAGGATGTTCTGAGGAAGGTGAAGGCACTGCAGCCCATCAGAGTTGTTCTGGCATTGGAGGATGCATCTCCTCTTTCTGTGCTTTCTACCAGAAATGACAGCCTCATATTTGGAGTCCAGGCATGTCCCTACTTCTGATCTGTATTTTTGGTACAGCTCTTAGCAAGTCACTTGAGTTCCCTGAACCCTGATCTGTGATGTTGTGATGCAATTTTCATCCTCTCTCCTAGCCAAAAATGTACAGTTTTGAATACTTAAATTTGACCTAGTCCAGTCCTGCTTTCAGCATGTATTAAGGAACTTGGCATGCTGGTCTTCTGTGGCACCAGTGAAAGGTCAGTCTCCTTCTGTGTCTTTTTAGCTCAATGACAAGTCTATTTTTTATCAATGTGACCAAGACAAGGTGCAGTGTCCTTGCTGCTGTGTGAGTACACTCTGAGAAGCAGGTCCTGATGGAATCAGTGGACAGAATTTTTGACAACAGAAGTGTTGCTGTCATGGTCTAACACATGAGGCAAACAGGAAGTCCTTTGCCAAAATTCTGGAAGGAAATTGTCATCACGAGCAGTAAAGAGAACTTAGCTCTTTTGTGACATCTCAAAGCGAGAGTCATCATCTGGGATACTCCTGCCTAAGTTGAGGAAAGCAAAGGCAACAATATTTTGGAACCAAATGCTGTGTAGATCAGCATTTTCAATTCAGTCTTTTGAATTTTTGAAAAACAAGTATGGATTGGCAAGTAACTAGAGAAATACCAAGAGTGTTTATTTTACCTAAACTCCTAGACATTTTAGTATTAATGGTTGGTATGAGCATTTCCAGCAACTGATCTTTGGGAATTACAATTCTCAGAACAATCCCATTCATTATTTCAGCCCACTTCACTTGAAGTTCCAATTTCTAAATGAAAATTGAAGGAGGGAAAACACACATTAAAAGAAAAAGTAAATACAAGAATTCCAACAACTGATTTTCATTTGAGCATCTTATATTGATTTTTCTCCTTTATAATTATGCAATATAGAGTGCATGTTTTTGTAATTCATAGAGTCATAGAATCACTACAGTTGGAAAAGGCCTTTATGATCATTGACTCCAAACATTAACCCAGCACTGCCAAGTTCAAAACTACTAGACCATGTCCCCAAGTGAAACATCTACATCTTTTAAATGCCTCCATGTTTGGTGGCTCCACCTATGCCCTTGAAAGCCTGTCCCAATGTTTGACAGCCCTAAAATCCAATCTAAACCTCCCCTGGTACAATTTGGGACCATTTCCTCTTGTTTTGTCACTTGTTCCTTGTAAGAAGAAGCCAACTCCCAGCTGACTACAACCTCCTCTTAGGGAGCTGTAGAGAACCATAAGGTCTCCCCTGAGCCTCTTTTCCTCCAGGCTAAACACTCCTAGCTCCCTCCACTGCTCCTCATCTGACTTGTGCTCCAGACTTTTCATCAGCTCCATTGTCTGGATGCACTCCAGCCCCTCAATGTCTTTCTTGGAGTGAGGGGCCCAGAAATGAACACAGGATTCAAGGTGAGGCCTCTCACAGGATTCAAGGTGAGGCCTCTCCAGCACCGAGTGCAGGGAGTTGATCAGTGCCTGGGTCCTGCTGGCCACACCACTGCTGCTCCAGGCCAGGTGCCATCGGCCTTCTTGGCCACCTGGGCACACCTGGCTCATGTTCAGCCACTCCCAACCAGCACCCCCAGGTCCTTTTCCACGGGGCCCTTTCCAGCTACTCTGCCCCAGCCTGCGGCACTGCATTGTTGTTGTGACCCAGGGGCAGGACCTGGCACCTGGCCTTGTTGAATCCCAGAGCACTGGCCTTGGCCCATTGATACAGCCTGTCCAGATCCCTCTGGTGTCATCTGCAAGCTGAGTATGCACTCAATCCCCTTGTCCAGATCATCAATAACGATATTAAACAGGGCTGGCCCCAACACTGAGCCCTGGGGGACATCACTGGTGATGGCCCCAGCTGAATGTAGCTCCATTCCCCAGCACTCTCTGGGCTCAGCCATCCAGCCAGTTCTCTGCTCAGTGAGCAGTGCACCTGTCCAAGACATGAGCAGCCAGTTGTCTCCAGGACAATAATCTGGGAAACAATGTCGAAGGCTTTATTAAAGTCTACCCAGAGAGCATGAACAGTCTTTGTTTTTCCTCTCTCACTGAGAGAGGTGTGCTCACTGCTGCTGGTCAGTTCTGGCCCTCCCTGCAGCCCAGCTCCCTGGTGACAGCGTGTCCCCACCAGAGCTCTGCCTGGGCAGCTGCCTCAGTTGTGGTGGTGGGTGCAGAGCTTGCTGCCTGGTGGGTTCCATGGCTCCCTGTGGAGCTGGCAGGGCTCCAGCGCCTTTCCTGCACACCCTCCTGCATGAACTGCCCCGCAGTCTACCCATTAAATGGGTAATGACTGGTCTGGTAGCCAGCAGAGAAGTGCCTTCAGAGAAAAGATAGTATTTGAAAGCAGAGGTTACACACAGAGCCCTCTCAAACAGATCTTTGTGCCAGAGGCTTTGTTTTGATACTAGAAACATTTCCACTACAGCAGCCTCTGATGGCAGTCATGTGTGGGATTAGGAACTGACTCCATTCAAATAACAGACAGCTGTTTGGAGTGAAAACTCGTCTCTGTCAATTTGCACTCAAAGAAGGCAGAGGCAAAGGAAAAAAAAAGACCCTGGGCCTGGGAATCATTGTAGCTTAATCCCTCCTTTGGCAGGAGATAAAACTAGGGCTTTCCAATGCTCTATAATTTCTTGCATTGACCTGGAAAGAGATTTCTCTATTCACTGGGCTGTAAACCTCCTTTTTTATATTTACTACATGATGTACAAGAACTGAATCTCCAGCAGAGAAAACATGCCATGTTGGGCTAGGAGCCTGGGAAGGAACTTAGTCTCAGGTTAAATAACTTATTACAGCAGGGACACACAGTAGCTGCTAAAACCACTTATGGATTGTTCTTTTAACTTTCAGCGGAAGGTTTTCTCATTTTGTGAAGAATTGGCTGAGATTTCCAGAAGTGACTAATGATTTATGGTGGTCTGCTCTTTCAATGCCAAATTTCAAACCCTGGAGGAGGGCCTGATTTTTGAGATCGGGTGCACAGCTCTTGCAAAAAGTCAAATATCTTTTGTGCATCTCAAGACCCTGGTATGCCTAGTCATTCATGCTCTCTGATTTAGAAAAAATAAATGTGGTAGAAAAGCAGAGCAAAACCTTTGACCACGCTCTGCCAAGCACAACTGCAGACACAGCAAAGGGTTGAGGTGCACTGCTCCTGTACAGCACACGTGTATTTTTGGTTAACCTGGTGCTTCCTGTCAGCACCATAAACAGGTTCTTGCAAAAGTTTTTTCTGTCATTTTTAGCAGGAAAAAGTGGCTGTGCCAAGGGACATTTTCAAGTACAACAGACCAAGAGGCAAAGCTGTTACCAGCATTCAGGCCTGTGTGCACCTGGAGTTGTTCATTTTCCCTAGTTCTCCTCCTGTGTTTTAAAAACTGAGAGAATAGTATTTAATCCATTAGAAAATTGATTTAATTAGGAAATGAATCATGTCCTCTGGGACTATTTGAAAAAGCTTTGAGGGAGGCCTTCTCAGAGATTAAAATGTCACCTTAACTGAAAACTTTTTCTCAACAATATGAAAAAGCAAAGAAAAGTTCTGACAGTGTCAAAATACGCTATTTTGACATATTGAAAATTTTCTTTGGCTTTTCTTTTGTACATAACTTTGGATTTAAATTTTCTCCTCCTGTGCCACACATTTTGTTATCAAGCTGACTGTGGCATCCCCACTACATGGCTGGTGGAGCAGTGCTGGAGCAGGTGGGTGTTGCCCTCCAACCCCATCACCCACAGCCAGATCCTGTAGAAGCACTCAATATCTAAAAGAAAAACAAAAGCCATTTCCTTGAAACAAACCAACCTGGAATTGCCAAAGTAAAAAATATTTATTTAATTAATTCCCTGTTTCTGTGTCTATCTATTTTAATGGGTTGGGCAAGATTCCTTTACAGAACATTTAAGAGAAGGCTGGGTTTCACACCCATGGGAAATTAGGCCAATTTATGAAATGCTGAACCTATCCATGAAACAGCACTTCTCCCCCGGGGGGCTGCAGAGTTCTACACAGAGAGTGCAGCAGAAGGCAGGCCACAGCCAGGAGAAACATCCTCTGTCAGCAAGATGCAAAGAGAAAAGAGTGGGAAGGAAGGGGATGGAGAAGCAATTTTGCATAACGCTTTCCCTGCATTGTTTGGATTGGAAGCCTCTCTCCCTGTGTCCCAGCAGACAGCCTTTGGATCACTTGGAAGTTGTGCCCACTCCATTCTTGTGCAGAGCTGAAGCTGGGGCTGTTTGCAACGGCCGGTGCCAGGGAGCTCAGCAACCTACAGGAAGGAAGGTCTTGTTCTTTAAAAAAAAAAAAAAAAAGCCAAAACCACCCTCCTTGAGCTTGGGAGTAAGGGGACATGGATCCTATTCCAAGCTCTGTGCTCGTTCTGGGTGGCCTTGGACATGTCACATTGCTGACTGTTCAGCTCTGCCTGGGAAAGCAGTATGAAGGGCGGCAGGGGGGCATCGCTCCCTGCTCGCTGTGCTAGGAGGAGTGCTGCACACCAGGAGCTGCTGGCACAACCCCTGATGGATGAAATGGGCTTTGTAGCTTTGCTTCAGCTGCCTGCCACTGCATCAGCACCAGTATCTTTGCACTGCCCTTGGATGGAGGTTCTGAGAGGATGGAATAACCTGTCAGGATGCAGCTGGGAACCTGCCACACAGGCAAGCTATTTCCTCTGGATGGATTTGGGAGCAGCTGTGTCACGAAGGCAGGAGCCTAGTGTGACACAATGGCACAAGGATTGAGGATTTCTGTTTCCACATATGAATTTTCCAGTACTTGTTGCAACAGGTTGCAGTGCAGTATCATCAGGATTGCTCACACTGACAAAATTACTGGTGGTCTGACTGCAGCCAAAGCCCAAGACAAACTGATCTGGGTAGTAGCTGCTGGTTGGAAGCTGGTATCACAAAAACGGCAATTGGAAGCCCCAGTTAAGGAATCTGGATCCTAACCATAATGCTGACATTTCCTTTATTGATGTTAACCCTCTAACCAGTGCAACAAGAAATTGCCTAGCCCCTCTCTAAGTGTCAGTCAAAGCAACTGCCCTTTTGTGAAGTTCAAAAAACTCCATCCAACTTAATCTACCTCTGAGATGATTCATCCATTACAATGAACATCTCAGGGGTAGATTAACAACGACCAACTTAAATCCTGCTAATCTGGATTTATGTCCAAAATGTGGAATGTCATTTTGGGGTGCACAACCCAGAAAGAAAATACGAAAACCTCCCCTTCCTTTCTTTTAGCAAAAGACGAGAAGTTTTCCCTCAGCCATCCCTCTCCAATTAGAAACTTCTCTCCCACTTTTGCAGGCTTTGGCCAACTCAGTCTTCCAGCCACTTTGCAAATGCTCAGGTATTTCCCACACTTTCCAAAGCAGGATCCACCTGTGAGATGAGGCTTGTCAGTATTGGTATTTTCTTCTTTTTGGTTCTGAGCACTTAAAAACTTAGATGGGGAATTTTTAGTTCCTTTCTATCTGTACGAACAAATCTAAAAAAATGTGGGACTTCTCACTGCTCCCCTGTTCTCATTGCCTTGCCATCCATCTCCATCTGCATCTCCATTGCCTCTCCTGCAACATGGGCGATGCCTGTGTCTCCATTCCTCCATGAACTCACTATAACAATAACTCATTTCAGGGGTTATTGGAAAAATGTCAATGCTTTCACCTCTCTGAAGAGTCTTAGACCTGCTTCAGAGACAGCACAAAAAACTCACAAGGGCAGCTGAATTCCTTTCTGTTTTTTTAAATGCTGAAGTTCCCTGGTTTTAGAGTCTTGATAAACTCATTACAGTGCCAAAAAGGGAAACGTGTCGTTTCCATGGCTGCAAGCAAACATTAAAGATAGATACATCCAGTGATGGGATGCTTCAAAGAATATGATAACACACTCATGTTCTTTACTTGCATGAAGTATGTTGTGGATATATTTTCCTTGGAAAATGTCTCTTACTAAAAAATGAATATTTATTTTAACAACAAGACTTGTAACACAAAGTTTCAATCTGAAATTAAAACAATAAAATAATTCATTTTCAATTAAACAATTTTTTTTGGTGTATCATATTGGGAAACATTACCATTTTAAATTAAAGAATTATTTTTTATTTGTGTACTATTCCTTTCCCTTTCATTACAACTAAAGGAAACACTAAAACTTAGTGATTTTGTCCTTCCCAAATCTTTCTTCTTTTATTCTGTGATTTTTGAGATTATCTTTCCATTGGTAAGTTATAAATAAGACTGTGAGATTTCCATTCTGCAAATTCTGTAATATCAAGGAAGCTTTGAGTATTGACAAGGTGTTCACTTCCTATTTTGCCTTTTTGTAACTTCTGCCAATGTAAAGGAAATTTTAAGACAAACTATGAGCATTAATGTATCCACTGCTGCAGTTCTGATGGGTGAAGGTGATGGCAGGTGATCTGACCCAGGGGTTTCTCTCTTCTGCACTTCTCCCAGGTTCTTCACATTATTTTATTTGCCAAATGCTTGCACTGGGCAATCTACATTTGCAAGAAACTATCCCATCAACATTTAATTTTGAGAAGAAGCCCAGCCCACCCTCAGTATACATTGTCTGTATAGATTGAATTGAGAGCACTCTGTCTTCAAAGAATTATTTATTTACAGATAACTTTTCTAATCCATGTAATGGAGATCAAAACCTCTCTGCAGAATCTTCAAAACCACAAGTCACAACAGAACTTAACCCTCCTCTTAGATTTTGGAACATCATCTTTGGAACATCATTTGGAATAACATGAAGGGGCAATAGTTTTGTCATTTTTTCATTCCCCATGAGACTTGCAGCCACAGTTCTCAGTGCTGTAATGGGAGATGTGAAGATGTGTACAGAGCCTTGAGTTACATGGAATCATGAATGCCCCTGGAGGAGGAAGAGATGGCTCATATGGCTGTTAGTTCCCCACATTCAGCTGCTCTTGGTGTTAACCCTCCATCGCTCCTGCGCACACAGTGCTTCCACATCTGGAAGTGAAAGCCCAGAACAAGGCAATTTTTCATGCAATGGAGCTGTCAGCACGTGCACAGCTCGATCAGCGTGGCCTCATGAGCTACAATAATCCATGGAGAATGGTGTCAATAAGTGAAAAGCTGCTGCTATCTTGGTCTGCAGATCTTCACCATGTGTCTGCTGCCTCTGAAACCTTGTGCTCAAGCTCAGCCTTGAAGTGGTGGAGTGGCAGTGTTACATTTATTGTTGAACTCTGTGATCTTGAGGGTCTTATCCAACCTTAATGATTCTGTGATTCCGGGGCTCAGTGGTTGCAGCCATTCTGCATGGTCACCATGCTGCCTTTTGACTCTGGATTCAACAATCAGGTAGTCTGTTCCTTCAGCTCATGCATCAGAACATCCCTGAATTATCTCAGCTAACTCTGGCATGTTCCTCTCCCCCTGCACTCAGGTCACACAAAGAGGGCTTGGCCACGTAAGCTGCTACAGTCACTTTGACATCACACAGAACACTGGAAATGTTCTCTCTGCTTCCTTCAGCCCTTAACACAGGTAAGACTGAACCAGATCTTCTTCTAGCATAAAAAAATGCTGCTCCTCTCTGGGGTTATCAACTGGAATAGGACTGCTCTGAGGTGTTCATGCTTTGTGCTTTATGCACTCCTATCATTCAAGTGGGGACTTTCCAGCAGCATTTCATAAGAGTTTTGCTTTTGCACTGCTGTTGGTTTCTGCAGGATTACACAAGATAACTGGTGTAGCACTGGAGATGGTGTTTGTTGAACTGAATGCTGTTATCTCCATGCTTCAGTTTCCATATGCCCAAATCCAAGGGTAGTGATGCTTTCCAGCTCTGTGAATGCCTTTGAACTCTGCTGCCAAAAAGAACTGATAATGTGGATAGCATGGTTACAATGAGGCTTGTTGCTCAAACACATCCCTGGGGTAAGACAAATAAAACCAGATAAATCCCCTATAAATACACTTCTTACATTGGAGAAAAGCCATGTTCTGGCACCCCCAAGCAGACCACCTGATTGCCAAGCAGCTGGAACCTGCATCCTCTCCAAGGGAGAGGCTGCTGTGAAGAAGTGCAGTAGTTGCCAGCTGATGGGGTGGTGGGGCACCAACATCAGTGGTGTTGCCTCATGGACAGGGTATGCTGATATCCACAGGACTGTATTAAGAAGATCTGAAGATGCATGGGAATGCTTTGTTCGTGCTCAGTGTCAGACACAAAAAGTAAATCCAAATTTGTCTTCAGCTTCCCATGAAATTAAGCAAAGTGGATGTTAGGAGCAGGAGACAAAGTCCTCTGGAACGTCTCCTGAAGCCCATCACCAGGACACCTCCCTGGCTTGTAGACCTTTGTTTACTGAGATCTTGTGTCCTGCCAGTAAACATGCTGAAAGACAAACAGGTAGAAAAGGATAGATTAAAACCCAAAGTTTCAGATACCTAAGACTTTGTAAAATGAACCCCTGAGCAATGGATGGAAGACCCCGGTGACTTAGTTATTCCTCTCACATTCATCTCTAGACTTANCTTAGTTATTCCTCTCACATTCATCTCTAGACTTACTTTGAAAGCTGTAGTAGGTGACTGATAGAGTGAAATAGAGTATATACTTCTTTTTCTTTCATCATCTTTCTTTTCCCTTTAACAAGCATATTTAGAATCAGCAGGAAGAGACAAACAGAAATAAATTAAAACCAAAGTAAAATTTGTTTTAGTCTATCAATAACCTGATACAACCGTAAATTTGAGAAACCAAGAAAAATCTTAACTTCATTTACCCACATAGTTAATAATTACAGTTCCTAAAAAATAAGTCATTCTGTAGCCTGAAGTTCTTGTTCTGAGTATATATTTATATTAGCAGTTAAGTATGCTTTTCATGGGCAATTAAGACATTATTTGTTCCTAGCTATTCACAGGCATCTCAGGAGGGAATGGGGAAAGACTCAATTGTAAAGCCAAGAAGATAATAAGAGCCAAAGTCCCTTTCCTCATCTTGTGATATTGATTTTCATAATATAAACAGAGGCACAGAATGCTGAATCTTGGTTATATACCTATTTTAAATGCCAGTTGTTGAGTAAATAGACCTCTGTGGGGATATGTTTGTTTGAAAAGTCCTTTGGGATTAGGGAATATTAGCCCGGCTTTCAGCCTGAGACCTATTTTGTGAGGCGTCTTTGTTACTTTGTCAGCCTTCTAAAGCCTTTTATGATAGGTCTTGGCCCTGGTGATATTTATTCAAGTAAACCTAAGAATAAGAGTTAAGATGCAGCTGTTCCAACACTGTGGACATGTTTTGGTCTCCGTGTGTTTCGACTGAACCCTGCAGCGCAGGGCACCTCAGAGTGACTAACAAAGTATTCACACTCAGGCCTTCAGTCTAACTCTTAGCCATTTTCCACAGACAGTACCTGCTTCTAATTAATTCTGGCTCTGAATCATTTTTCCTCAGACACAAGAACTTGTTAGTTATTTACTTTCCAGCAGTTTGCACATAAGGCCCAGGGTTTGAGCAGGGCTGTTCCTGGCACCTTCTTGCAGCCCTGCATTCTGCCCTTCCTCCAAAGAGTACAAGGTTTTTATTTTTGTATTTGCCAGCTAAAGAAAATAAAACTAATCTCTGTCAAACAGGGCATCCTCTAGCTCCTTGACTCAGGTTTGCCACATGGGAAGAGCATTCCTAGTCTAGGCTGATCTTCCCTTGCTTGCTATTACATCAGGGTAGTGAAGCCACTTTTATTATCAGTAGTTAATGAAAGGCAGTTTTGGGGTTTTGCTGT
>VYZP01073522.1:0-12463 GCA_013400635.1 Hypocryptadius cinnamomeus | reverse complement strand
CTTCCACAATGCATACAACTTTTAACCAGATTAGATCAGGAAAATTGGCCCAAGGAGAAGAAATGGTGGCCTTGTGAGATATATTTGCATAGGAGTATTGGTTAATACTTTTTATATTCTATGAATAAGCTACAAGAAGAGGCCTGGCATTACAAAGAGGTGTAACATAATCCTGTTTGAAAGATAGGACATAAATCCACTTCATTTTAAAACTAGACCTTCTCTGCATTTATTATTTCTGTGAAGAAAGCTGTCTCTCTCTTTCGCATCTTTTTTTGGTGTTTATTTTTATGATTTTTTTAGTGGCCCTATTCAAAGGAGCTACTTAATGCAGAAGCTGTGTTTGCATGCATAGCAAAACAAGGAATTAATTCACCGCTTCCCATGGGTGGGTAGGTGTTCAGGCATTCCCAGGAAAGCAGGGATGCAATAGGTAGAACAGTCACTTGGGAAGACAAACACCATTGCTCTGAACACTGCCCCTTCCTTCTTCTTCCCCCAGCTCTATACAATGAACATGATGCTTTAAGGATTGGGATATCCATTGGGTCAGTTTGAGTCGGTTGTCCCATCAGTGTCCCCCACTAATCTCTTGTGCAAGAAATTTCCTACTTTCTGGCCAGATGGAGTGAGAAATGGAAAAGGCTTTGACACAGAGCAGGCATGGTTCAGCAATAGGCAAAATATCTTTGTGTTATCAACTCTGGTTTACTTACAAATCTAAAACATAGACCAAAGAAGCTATTATGAAGAAAATTACCTCTATCTCAGACAAAAGTGGAGCAGAAGTTGCATATTAAAGTAGCAATCATCAAAGGTAAACCAATTACAAATTCAATATATCTGCTGACTTAGAGGACACGTTTTGGTGTTTTCACATCAGAAAAAGTTGAAAACAAGTAATCTAGGTCATGGAGTTTTGACATCGCTCATTCAATTTAACATTGATTAAACTGCAAATGTTTATGTTTTCACCATATTATGAATTTCTTACAATTAAATGAATTAAATGCTGTACTATCAATGCTGCTTTCCACCTGTCTTCAGTTAAATCCTTGGTACTGTGTTCCGTGGGTTGAAGAGTGGAGTACATAAAATCTAACAGTATCTTCTGAATAAAATCACTAAGAATTCTTTTCAATTGCTAAAATGTGGACTTTCAGTGGCTAAATATATGAACTGCAAGATTTGAAATAACTTCTACTCACAAATTCACAAAGTTCAGCAGAATTGCTGACATGGATTTGAACTTTTCATTTTATTTAACAGTTAGGGTGCAAAAGTCTATTTAATATTAGCACCCTAATGAGATCAAAGAGATTGGAAAGTTCTTAGATCAAAGACTAGATTTAATCTTTGAAAGTTTATCACCTTGAAAACTTCAGCTTCCATTGCAAATTGCATTTGTCTTGTTTTCAAGTATCACAAAAGCTTTTCCAGTGTTATCACTGAAAAAACAGTTTATATATGGTTGCCTCCCACCCCCAGTCAAACATGAGTTCTGGCCTAATTGTTATGCTTTTTCTTTTCAGTTTAATATATTTGGGTTTTTTGTTCGTTTCTTATCCCCTGCCTCCCCCTGGAAAAAAAAAAAAAGGAAGGATACCCACAGAAATTACAATTTAAAAAGAGATCATTAGGACAAAAGATCATGGTCACATCATCCTGTTCTGGAATTTTTTGGGCCTGCAGTCCCTTTTTTTTTCTTGCACAGAAAAGGTGTTTTTAATTCCAAATTTGCTGTTAATTCTAGAAATGGTTAATAATGCTGTCAAAACTCTGTAGGTTAATCAAGCTATCACTTGTAGAGGCTGGAAGCTAATCTTGCTGCTTACTTCATGAGGAGAGTTTAATTGTATCCTTTCTAGGACCATTGGCTAGTTTCAAAATTCGACGACTGAAGCTATTCTGTTCCGTTACATTACCCTACTTTTACTCCTCAGAGTTCTGTTCTCTTCACAAAAAAAAATCTATTCAAAAGAAGCATGTTTTCAAGCAATATGTTTACATTCTTTCTTATCTCCAATAAAATGCATTTTAAAATTTACCAGTACTATAAGATTTTCAATCCTGTGACAGGTAAGAGTAAGCACAGGTAAAGCAGGAGGAATCTTAAAAAAATTCCTTGAAAGTAGAAGAGGTTAAAGAGACAGCTAAATGACCAAGAGGAATAACATGTAGGGGGAAGAGAAGTGAACATGATTTTTTCCCCCTCAGCTAAGGACTTTCAGAAAAACATATGCTGTAATATTTATTTTATGAACTTGCTTTTCATTTATCTGAGTCACACCATCATTCCAGTGGCTAGACACACATATATGTGAAAAGATTTTTTAATTTCATATTTACTTACGTGAGAAATGTTGTGACCTACTGTTTAAAATGAAAATCATATACTGCATGAGTTCTTGTTAAGTATAGCAATCTTTCATACAATCATTAAGATCCTTGCTTTCATGTTGTAAAGTTTCTCCTCCCCTTTTTATAAGATGAACACAAAAATCTCACGAAATGCAGAGTATTTACATTAGAGCAATCAATTCTGTATGTTTTATGTAAATTTACAGCTAAGTGTATTCTAGATATTCAGAATGAGATATACTTTAGCACTAACTGATATAGACCACAGAGTAGATACAGTTTTGTATAAAGCCCTCTTCCTCCTTCAACCTAGGAATTCAGTAAGAAGTCAAAAATGTATCAAGGGACATGAGGGTGCATGAAAATGATGAGGCTACAACAGACATGAGGATAAACCAATCATACTTTTCAGAGTCTAAGTTTCTCATGCTTTGGAAATTTCCTACTTTTCCAAGGATTGGCTCTTTTATTTCTGTTTAACAGTCATGACAGTTTCTAGTTTATTGCTGAAAAATAGATGTGAAATAAATTGAATTTCACTCTCATTTCTTTCTCTGTGTTCCTTAGGGATTCTAAAACCATATCCACACTGGATGTTTTTGAAGTATAAGAAATGAAGCTGTATGATTCCTATCCATAGTAAGCCATTTCTTTTTATAAACCTCAGTTGTTAGTGTTAAAATACAAACCTTATTCTGTTCTGAAATTAACATGCACATCTTTTTTTTTCCCCCTCTTATATCTCTGGTAGTCATATTAAAATGTTCTCTACTGAGGTAGCACTAGAAAAAAAGCACCTTTCTCCTCATAACTGCTTGGAAAAGATGAGACTAGCAACTGAATAACACTTCTGTGATCACCAAGGAGTAGTGCATTAAAAAAGCAATCAAAATAAGCTCCTATGTAAAGTAGCAATACAAGATGGGAGAAGAAAAAAAAAAACCATTATGTAAATCTGGTTTTGCAAACCACTTCTATGTGATTCCTAACTCATATTTTGAGAAGCACAACCCAGCAGGCAAAGTCATAAGCATACAACTTGGTAACTGTTTTCTATTTACTGGAACACTGTGGGCTTAAAGGTTCAGATGAAATGTGAAACTTGTGTTGAAGCTCACTGAAGAAAGGCAGAGAAAAAGAGGAAAGAAGTAGAGAGCAAGTAAGTGAATGAACCCAGACAAGATTAGGTAAAAGGAAAAATAAATATAGAAAATCAGTGCTAAACAGCAGGAAAAAGGAGTGGGGCGGGGCGGGGAGGTGGCGGGGAAGAAGAGGGAAAAGTGTAACAGAAGCTCGCATTCCTGGGGTCTAATGAAATGTGACATGTATAACACACTCCAGAATTAAAACACACTCCAGAATTAATTCCTGAGGCGTTGCCTAGATTACTAAATTAAACAGTGTCAGGGCAAACACTTAAATACTGCCATGTAAGCATTTATACTACCAAATCAACAGCAGATCCTCTGCCATAGTTCTGGCTTTGGCTAGAGCAGACTGAGGCTGGGGTGAGCCAAAGCCAAGGACTGCTGCTGCCAGTCCTGTAGAAGGACAATCCTCTCAGTTCCTGGAAGGGAAAGGCAAGGGAGAGTGAAAAGAGATCTCAGCTGCATGGGTACAAATAGTGTTTTGTTACTTGCAGTCAAGGAAAACTATACCCTCTGGAAAATTTAGTTTATTCGAAAGACATATTCAGTGCTCATTCAGTGGGCTTTAGGAGCCTGAATTATTCAACCCTCTGCCCTTCTGGCCCTAAACTAGCAAAAACCTGACTTTGTATGACTGTGAGAAATCTCAGTGAAGCAAATAGAAAAGCTTGTATTTCACCTCTTTAATATTATATATTATATATGATATATTATATTTTGCTCCCTTATATTTTGTAAATAGGTCTTAGTGTTTCTGGAGAGTTTATTCAGAAATTGAAGACAGCATAATCCCTCCATATTACAGATTCTGATTTTGACAAATTTTAATTATGCTAGGTAAGGCCAAGTTATTATTTCTTTCTGTACATCAGCTGTGAAATAATACTCTATTACTCTAGAAATAATCTATTATTATCTAGTACCACTACTTTTACAATGTGCATTGTAGTTTTCAGCATTATTGGTGCGAGTATTACTAGTCCCTATTCTGATCTTCTGATCATAGGATTCTATATAGCATACAAATATTACTTATGCTAAAATGTTTTGCGTTGATGGGGACCTTGAAGGTTATTTATGTTAATAAAAAGCAATGCATGCATTACAGTTCTTTCCTAATGGTAAGGAAGAATGCTACAGATGTAATGGAACATACAATGCTTAGAAATTCATGGCTCAGAATGCTGCCTCTGATCTTGCTGCCTTACTGAGGTGAGAAAGACAAATGAGATGCTTGATGGAAATGGCCATATATTTATGATTTATAACAGGAGCTACTCTAGAATTTTGAAATTGTCTGTGTGATTTTAACATTCTGTGCTTGTTAATTTACATGTTAATCCAAATTTATTAGGCTACTCTGAAAATTTCATCCACAAAATACAACAGGACACTTGTAAAACATCTATAAAATTGGAGTTTCTTTGTCTCATTTTGCATTCACCTTTATTATATTTTCATGCTATTTTAATCTTTCTCATTATCCATGAAATAGAGTTACTTAGAAATAATGAATACATGAAAAATTTTAAGTCCTTCATTATCTTTTCATAAAACAGGTTTTTTTCTTCCTGTAAACACTGCAATAGAAGCACGATTTAAAATTCCAGATTCCCTCAGTACTGGGCCATTTCACTAGCTACCATCAACAACAAATATAAGCCCCACAGGGACCAGCCCAACTTCTATTCAGAAGTGAGATGAAAGAATGCTGTAGGAATCTTTATTCTTAACAGGACCTGTGCTGGGTCCAACATGGTGTGAAATGATAGAGAGTTCCAACTGTATATTCTCAGGAAGGGAAAGCTACAGAAAAACTATAGCTTTTTTCATGCTAGAAACCAATGGTTGAGTTTCGTCCTCACTTTCTTTTTTTAGCCAAATATCAATATTAATTATTAAAATGATATTTCTAATCTTATGTTGCTATGGTAATCTTGAAAAAGAAAACCTCAGGAATACAAGCAAAAGCTTACAATAATTATTAGTATAAAACACTATTTTCAGGTGGATACAATTGTTAGTGATGCCAATTGTTGCAGCAAGTAAAGGTGGGCTGCAAATTATATCTGTTGAAAGACTAAAATAACACATAAAATAATATGATATTTAAACTATTTCAAAAACTATAAAGATAGATTAAACTAAAAGGCATGAAACCATAACATGGTGACAAAATAAGATCATGAACAGCAGATTGGTCATTGTTCATTGGAATATATTTAGAAATTTGAAACATTAATAAATGCCACTGCTGTAATTTCTATGCCATTTCCTAATATTGTAGATAGGTAAGCATGCTAGCAGCTTTGAATTCTATAAAAGACACTGAACAGGAGCAGAATATATAAACTATGTAGAAATTAGAAAATACTTATTCAAATGAGTAGTTTTTGTAACTGTGTATTTAACCCTTGTCCATGTAGGGGTCCAAATTTCCTGAAAAAATACAGTTCCTAAAGAAATAAATTCCCACGTGTACTTGCAAAATGAATTCATACTCTACCAAAAGGGCAAAAAGTGAGAAAAATGAGAGAGTGAGTGACTGAATGACTGAGTGACTTTATGAGTGAATGAGCAATCTAGAAATCAAAAATATGCTATAAAATACTTAAGGAGAGAAAATAGTACCATAGCTCTGCTGTGTAAAGCTGGTATATTTACAGAATTATCACTGAAGATTGTTGCTGCATTTTATACTGAGTCAGTTATTCAGGTTAAATACTACACTATTGATATTTCAATTCCTCCTATGTGTAAAGCTGTTTTGTCATCATATTGCCATGAAATATTAGAAAATTAATGAAAGCAAGCTACCTAGTTCTGCATGCTACAACTCAGTACCTTACAATGACAACAGATGGATAAAAACAAGCAAACTCTGAAACTACGTTTTTATGAATTCTGCTAATCTCAGAATGAATCATTCAAATGGTCCTAAATCCAACATCTGTGCATTTCTAAAATAGAAAAAAGACAGCATAAATATTACAAAGCAGATTTTTTTTCAATGTTTTAAATAAATTTGCTTGATAATGGCCAGTGATTAAAAGCTCAACTATGCAGTTTTTTAGAGGCAAAACTCCCCTAGGAGAGTCATGGGGGAGCTTTAAAAATTGCTGTAGGGCACAGAGATCTTACATGGTGGTTAGTAGGAAATCTACATTGGAAATCATAACTAAAGTTTTAATTATATAGAAAACAAACTAATAAACATTGGGGAAGAGCTCATGAATATGTGCAAATGAGGTGTACAGATCCTGATGTATCACAGGTCACATATTTGCTAGCAGACATCAAAGGAAGAGCTTATAAGGAACAGAAACAGCCACCTGTTTCTAGGTGTGCTGCCAGCAACATCTCTAATACAATAACTAGAAACAATTAAAACCAGTGGGAGAAGTGTCATATATTAGCCCAAATCTCAAAAAATTATGAGACAAACACTGAGCAACAATGGTGCTTTATGAGATGTAGGAGAAATATATGATTTTTAAGGTCTTTTTACCCATTCTGTGATAATTCAGAGCTTTAGAAAAATATTCTGAAACCCAAATATTCTTCAATATCCTCATAAGTGAAATCAGATTTTGACCCAATTTATTTTTTGACTGAAGAGGAGGTTGAACCAGATAGACTCCACAGATCCCTTCCAACTAAGTCTCCCTGTGATATG
This sequence comes from Hypocryptadius cinnamomeus, assembly GCA_013400635.1. NCBI lineage: Eukaryota > Metazoa > Chordata > Aves > Passeriformes > Zosteropidae > Hypocryptadius > Hypocryptadius cinnamomeus. The sequence goes on along the minus strand of VYZP01073522.1, from coordinate 5,278 downwards.
ATGATTTCATGTTTTTTAATAACCTGACACCTGGAACAACCATGCTGTCCAACTTTTTTAGGTGTGAATTTCTTCAGCCAAATATTAAGCAGAGTCCAATTATTTAAATTTTCTTGCATAGAGTAATTGTCTTTAAAAATTAAGAAGTCCAAAGGGAAAATACAAATACTGGAAGAAAGAGAGATTGTAAAAAGACAGCAGGAAAAGTGATGTGACAACTTATATTGTACTGAGTATGTGGACGATTCTGGGTTTATTATGTAAAGGTGCTGTTCAGCTGCCAGCATCCATGATGTCACTTTGCAGGCAGTCACCAAGGTCATTGAATTCAGGGGGATTTGTTAGCCAGATTTCACTCTTTCAGACAGGAAAGCAATTAAAATATCTTTGTCTAAAAATAGTGAAATTGCATAGTCTACTTTCTGAGGTACCTGGAAAGATTGGAACAAAAACATGCCAGGGAAAATAAGCAGAATTTGTCTGGAGTAGTGCAGAGAGTGGAGTTATTGATTTGTAGGACTGTAAGTTTGTAAATAACAAGCTGAAAGATAAAAGAAGGAGGCAAAAGTATACAGAAAGCCAAGCAAAAATCAGAGTCATGAGTGACAGTGGCCCAAAAAGGATAAGGCAAAGATTGATACATGTGGTCTTGAGAAAGACTGGAAACAAGGTTGTGAAAGAAATGAAACCTCTTGGAGTGTGCTGTCTCTGTGCTCAGGACAGCAGAACTGCTCCTGTGCTGCTGTGAGTGAAAAGTGAAGTAGTGTTGCAGTTCTACCTCATCGTTGCATTCAGCTGAAATTTCCAATATGCACTCAATAAATCTGGATTCTATTTCTGCTCAGATATAGAATTGCATTCATATTTATTTTGGTATGAGGACTTTTACTCACTTTTGGTTTATACCTTGTGAAAGAAAAGTCTCCCTGTATTGGCAAGACCTTGCCAATAAACAAGTTATCAATCATACATGAGAAATCCATGACTAAACCTTTGCAGCATCTTGCCATGATCACTACACTTTCTCTTGTAAGGAAGAATTATGCAGAGAGTATATATATTATTTTATTTCAGTGATATTCAAATTTTAGTTCAGTGATATTCAAACTTTAGCCCATGCTTGTCTATGGACACTGAACTAAGTGCTCTAATTAGTGTACATAAGAAAAGCAGAATCATAGACTCATGCAATTATCACGGTTGGAAAAGATCTCTAAAATTATTGAGTCCAACCATTGACCTAGCAACACTGCACTCACCAATAAACCATATTTGCAAGTGGCACAAGAACAAGACTTTTGAACACTTCTAGGGATGGTGATTCCACCACATTTGGCTTATTATGTTCCTGACTCCTTTACATCAAAATGATTTAGTTCTAGAAAACAAAGGTTTGAAAAGAAGTGCTCTAACTTAAGCATATGATTTCACAAATACAACTTTTTTTGAACTTACTGGAAATCTTGAATAAATTTGCCAGAAATTAATATATGAGAGAACTCTTCACTAGGCATATTTTATTCTGTATTTTATTATATTGTGGTCTATTTAAATACCTACAGTGGTTCCTCTTGATGATCTGAAATTTTATTAGTGATCTGTGCTGCTTATTTCAATAGATAAATTTATTAGGAAAAAGAAAAATTGTGGATTAAATATTTACTTCTATTGTTTATTAGTATAAACTAATGGAAGCCTCCTTTTATGACCAGGTGACCTGCCTGGTGGATGCAGGAAAGGCTGTGAATGTTGTCTATTTGGACTTCAGCAAGGCCTTTGACACTGCCTCCCACAGCACACTCCTGGAAAAGCTGGCAGCCCATGGCTTGGACAGGAGCACTCCTTGCTGGGTTAGGAACTGGCTGGATGGCTGGGCTTAGAGAGTGGTGGTGAACGGTGCTGCATCCAGCTGGGGCCAGTCACCAGTGGTGTCCCTCAGGGCTCTGTACTGGGGCCAGTTCTGTTCAATATCCTTATTGACAACATGGATGAGGGTACTGAGTCTTCCATCAGTAAATTTGCAGACAGCACTAAGGTAGAGTGTGTGTTGACCTGTTGGAAGGTAGGAGGGCCCTGCAGAGAGACCTGGAATGNTTGAAGTTTTAGAGCTGGGTTGGACTGAATCTTGAAGATCTCTTCCAACCTAATGATTCTGTGATTCTCTTTTATAGGTCTTGAAAACATGCTAAGGTTCTTTGCTCTGAAACATTAGAATCTTAGATTTCAATAAAATAAAAAGATAAAAAACTTGAAATGGCAGGAGTATGAATAAAAACAGTTATATAATACTTTATGCAAGCATACCAATGTACAGCATGTGTTTCTGTGGAGCATCCACCTCACTATGATTTTTACCATGGTGATCAAAATGAATGTTTAGGTACTTCTCCATTATAAATATTAAATAAATGTATGCACACACAGTCATGTGTCTCGGTGATGGCACAGAAGGAGACAACACAAAGTCATTTTCTTCTTCTTTTGTTGCTAATCTTGTTAAACTTTAAGGTAAGTATTTACATTATCCCTTCAAAAAGAAGGGGACTGTATCAACCACATCTCTCAATACAGAGCTTGGAAGTACTCCCTGAAGATCTTGAAAATGTAGCACATACTCTCAGGCCTTATGACAAAATAAATGTTGGCTGGAATCCAAGTTTAACTAATTTAGGCACTTTACTTAACAACTATATTGGCAGTCATTTCATCTCATTTTTGCCATCTAAAAGTTAGATTGCATTCTCACCTGGAGTTCTCATATTTTCAGTACAGACAAAAAGATAACCTTGAGAAGGCTAATTGATTTCTATATCTTACATGTCCATCCGTATTGGATGAATTTGATTATGTAGGACTACCTGTGATTATGGCCTTTCATATGTAAAATTATTTTAATTTCTAAAGACTAAATCTTTGTTTCTCTGACACAATAACTCAAGTACCTTCTCACTCCTGCTCTTATAGTGGCATCTGGAAGGAGGAAATGCTAGACACTGTACATATAGCAGGAGGTGGCACTGACAGAGTTTGCATTTCAAGCAGACAACACCAAAAAAATGCAGAGATATAACCCCCCACCCCCGTTAGGTGAGTATGGCAAGGAGCAAAATTCAGAGAAGGGCAACAAGAAAGATAAAAGTTACAGTACAGACGGGATGACTACATGGAAAAAGTGTTTCAATCTGGGACTTATCTGAGGGCAAATACTTGGATTCTGAGTAGCAGGGATAGATGAATGAGGCATAATTGCTTTCAAAAGGAAACAGGGTAAATTTTGTAAGAAAAACTGTGAAGCAATAGTGAATATAAAGACAATAAACATACCAGAATCAGCTGAGTTGTAAGGGACCCTCAGGGATCATTGAGTCCAACTCCTGGCCATTCACAGGACAGCCCCAATAATCACATCTTGTGCCTTGGCGTTATTCAAATGCTTCTTGTACTCTGTCTGGATTGATGTCGCAATCACTTCCCTGGGGAGCCTCTTCCAGTGCCCAACCACCCTCTGGGTGGAGAACTTTTTTCTAATATCCAGCCTAAACCCTGACACATTGGAACAGGCTGCCCAGTTATGTGGTGGAGTCACAATCCCTGGAAATGCTCAAGAAATGACTGGACACAAACAACCATAGCTTAGTGCTATTGTTTAGTTGATATGGTGGTATTCAGTCAAAGGTTGGATTCTATGATCCTGGAGGTCATTTCCAATCTTAATGATTCAATGATTCTATGAAAGAGAAGGCAGCTTGGAAACAACTAATGTACAGTGTGCCTGCTAAGTCTCCAACAGCCATGCTTTTTGAGAATGAGGTGTCTCTTTGCACTTATTTTCTTCTCTCTGAGGAGAGCAATTTGCTCCTTAGAATGACTCTTTTAGGACACTGTCTCACCAGGTGCACCTGGAGAAGGAAAGGGCATGCACGTGACATTAACTATGGAATAATCTCTGGCCCTGGAGCTCTAAGTGGATGCTTTCCAGGAATCAGCATCCCTCAGCTTACCTCATATTTTGGTAGCAGCCCAAACAGCAAGAAACTTCTGTCATGTGTGCTTCGTGTCAAGACTGCTCTGTGCATAGGAAGTGAAATCTGTCACAATCCATGCTTATGCTGTCTGTATGGTGCAAACTCTGGAGTACTTTATTCTTCCTACAGGGTAAAGGTTTCCTGGATAGGAGATATATTGGCATCATTCCAAAAGGCAGCCTTAGAGCAAGGTAGTAATATGTATGCACTGAGGGGAATTCGTGACAAGGTAGCAAACCAAGCTACTTTATCCTTTGAGGTGTTGCTACCTTTTACTTGTATAAGAATAATTATGCTTAAAAATATAGTACAATAGAACAATCATATTTACAATGATTTATAGCAAAATGATTTTAAAATAAATGAAAGTAAAAATGGATTTGAAAACAAAAATTAGTATTAATCTAAGGTAATGCTATTATGAAATGCAATGTTTTTATGTGTACATGACATAGAAACATACACATTTATAGAAAAATATACACATACATGTACATATTTATAGAAAAATATAGAATAACAATGTATGTTTAATTAAAATCAAGATGAAGTGTGCCAATATGGCTAAGAAGGAAATAAACAAATCAAGCAACGAAACATAAAAATCCACGAAAGTAAAATGTTGTAAAAGGCAATGAGGTATAATGAGATTATTCAAAGGAAACATGTTTCAGCAATATACTGCTTTCCCTAAATCAATCTTTGCAACAGGCAGTGATTATCAAATTAATACTGTTAACATTCCTTTCCAATTTGTGGATTTAATATTTTTTTAACTGAAGCCAAACCAATTAGTCCACCCTCCCTTTCAGATATCACTAGATGAGACAGTTTCATGGTACCAAAATACAGAGGAAGCATATGCTGCAGACATAAAAGTATTTCGCTCAGCTTTGTGAAACATAATGAGATGAATAGTGTATTTTGTGTTGTTTAGTGATACCTTTAATTTGGATTCTGAAAATAGAATCTTCATGAATGATTTCCTTGTTGGGTGCTCGGTTTTTTTTTTTTGTTGCTGTCATTGGAAGGGGTTTCTTTTGAATGCACTTTAGGCTAATGAACCAACATAATTTGTAGACATTAAGAGTCTGAAAGTGGCTGTAGGCAGTTTCTCTTTTGTGTTTTTTCTTTTTCTTTTTTTCCTTTTGTTCTGTTTTATACTTTTTTAAAGACTCAGCAATGCTATAGACTAATAGTTTATGGCAGTCAGCTAATGAGTTGAAACTTCAGTGAGATAGAAGGCACACACA
>VYZP01073521.1:285833-305757 GCA_013400635.1 Hypocryptadius cinnamomeus | reverse complement strand
GAGTTAAGCTGTTGAAATTTATAAAAACTGTTAAGGAGGATCTCCCAGAAACTGCATAACAAATAGCTCACCTGGTGTTGTCTTGCCTTTAAAAAAAAATAATAAAGACATTGGTCACAGAGGCAAAAATTTTTTCTAGGCACATCTCTGCCGTGATCTACCCAGGGGTAGTCTGAAATAACCAGGAAACTTACATGTATATAAAAAAGGCAGTAAATCCACCATTTTCCCAAAAATTTTATTTATCTTATGCTGAAAGAAAACTTGTTTGTTTAACCCTAGCTGAATCTCTGATGGGGGAGCTAATGCACCACAATCTATTCTGTCATCTTCCACAAGAAATTGCTGGCAACTAATCTTGGTCAGCAGTGTTAACAAATGAAGGCAGATTCCTCTCAGAGGGATTTAGTTATTAGCATACCCCATCAGATCAATCTTGTTCAACCAAACAATTAAAATAACAACATTAAAATAATCATGAAAGTGTATTCCCAATATGTGATTCCACCCACGCACACACACTTTGATATTGCACAGATGACAGCTCCCCCCTAGAAAAATGTCTTAATTCAGAACTGCCTGAACTCCAAAAGGTTCCCAGATGGAGCCCAGTCACCTTCTGCTTGAAAGTTTGTATCCTTTCATGGAAAACTGGATTTGGTATTGTCCTGTGAAAAAGACACACAGTAAATCAGGCTGAAATACCATGGCATAAATCTCCATGAGTCAGGGTAAGGAAGGACAATCATTTCAGTCATTTTATAAAAGACAAATGATTCTGCAGTTCAGAATAAAATCTCATCTTTCTATACCCATAAGTCATCAAGCAGAAAAAAATAGATTCTGACAAAACATTCCTTCCATATGAATGTGCAGCATTAATGTCATCACTAACCTTTTCAGATTTTTATACTGTCGTCATAAGCATCAAGGCCTGGTTAGAAGTCATCATGCAGTCACCTTTCTTAACTTTTCTAGGTAAACAGCAGTCATCAAAACAGTGAAGTCATTGACGTTTCCCTGGAACTGCTTAGTGGAAAACTATTAATCCCTGCATGAGGGAGGTGTATTGGGCAGGCAGCCCCTGCAAACAGAATTGTTAAGTGTGTCTTCAGAGAACTGTGGAAGTCGTAGGAATCGTCATGCTGGACAGGCAATTTTTCTAATCAGTACGATGAATTACTAGGCATTTCTTTCAAATTTAGTGCTAGAGCACCTCACAAGAAATAGCTGAGGAAACTCACCCTGTTTAGCCTGGTGAAGAGATGGTTGAGAGGGGATTTCATCAATGTCTGTAAGTATCTCAAGGGAGGGTGTTGAGGATGGAGCCAGGTTCTGTGTGGTGGTGCCAAGCAATAGGACAAGAGGCAATGGCCAGAAACTGATGCACAGGAAGCTGCACCTGAATATGAGGAAGAACTTTACTGTGTGGGTGTCTGTGCAGTGGAACAGATTGTCCAGAGAGGCTGTGGTGTGTCCATCACTGGAGGTATTCAAGAGCTGTCTGGGTGCCGTCCTGTGCAATATGCTCTAGGATGACCCTGGTGGGAGGGAGGCTAGACTAGACAATCTCCAGTGGGTCCTTCCAGCTTTACACAGTCCATCATTCTGTGTTCCCAATTGCACTGTTAGAGTCAGGAGGCAGAAATATGATGTATTAATTTAACTACAAGTTTTCTTCCTAAGGGCCTTTATCGGGATTGTATCTTTACAAGAGAAATTGCTTCCATGTTGAAGTAGCCAGAAACCTCACAAATATCTAAGATGGTTACTCAAGAAAAAAGGACAGAGAGCACAGTGGATTTCTGAAATAGATTTTCATATTGACTAGCCATTGTTCTGGAGCTGCCTGTGTACCATTTGGATAAATTGCCTTATGTATCTAAACTGCTTGGATTTCTAGCTTACCTCAAGGTCCTGTACACTGAATTTAATCAAGGCTCAGTCAAAAATTAATTGGTGACTTTGGCCCTCTGTTTACACCAAGAAAATAGGTTTCTTATTCTGATCAGGTAGTCTGGCAAAGCTCAACAGTTACAGCAATAATTCATATGCAATGTCATTGTCCTGGTTTGTGTCCCCAGCATGCCTGCTACCAATCTCTATTCAGTTTGCAAGAGGAAAACCCACTGTGTGTGTCAGTAACGCTATAAATAATGCATCCAATTAGTCAACTACATGCTGTTGCATTTCCCTGAAGGCCATGGATCTGAAAGCCCCAAAGAAACTGTGTGCTTTGAGAGAAACATTTAGACATAAATACTGCCCTTACTCTGAGATGAGCCCTTTGCACTTGCCTCTCTCTGTTGCACAGCAGAAGATGTGTGCAGGCTGCCCTTTGCAGCATTGCATAGGACGAGAACAAATGCTAAGGGCTCATGCTGTGATTTCCTGCTGCGTGAAGAGACTGCGAGATAAGGGCTGACAGGACAGGCTCCGGTGCAGGGAAGATGGAAAGAGGCTTCAGGAGGTACACACATGTACCTGGTGAAGGAGAGTCCAGCCCTTTTCAGAAGCTAGGCAGGGTCTTTCATTTCACCTCTTAGTTTTCTTATGGTTCTGCTGGAGAAGGGAATTTTTTTATGTCATGGGAATGACACCAAGACTGAAATGTAATGCAGCTTGCCAGCAGTGAGATGGGAGGCCAAAACAACATGATCCTTTTCTTTCCAGCCTGCACTTTTCTTTGACAAAAGGAACAAAATTGTTTCAAAAGAGAAACAGAATCAAATTAGAATCCACATTAATTAGATTTCCTGCAGTAAAACAAGAAATAAATCAAACATGATCTTGGAAAAATGTTTTCTTGCAGTTGCAAGTTTCCATTTCCCCTAAAGAAGACACTTGTGCCTGCTTTGAGGGGGTAATGAAACTATAAACTGAAAATTCATTTGAAAATTATAAATTAAGCTGTGATTATGCCAAGTGATATTAATTATGCTGATAGATTATATGGCAACGAATTTTTAACTGATTCAGTTCTGCCTTCTGGCTTGCTCTGACAATTAGCCATGTGTCAGGCTCGGTTTGTTAGTGAGCTTAAACAACAGCAGTAAAAAGCCCAAACTTGCTCTCACAATTCTGTGGTAGGGTCTATGTAAACATCATCACAGAGTGGTCCGTGGTTTAAACAAACTATATTTGAATTTTTTCTGCAAACAAATTTATTTTTGCTGAGTTTTTCATATCAATAGAACAGACGGCTGAAAAAGAAAAATCATGATGGGGCTTCTTTCTAATGTGATGAGGACACGGGGGATTTCTGCTTTTCTGCTCTGAATATGCATTACTACCTCTTCATCACAAAATTCTTTTTAAACCACACCATTTTAAAACAAGCCCTCTTCTGCCTGGGTGCCTAACTTTGTGTTTCAGCAGCAGTACTTTTCAGCAGAAATGAAATGCTAAGCCTATCTTTTTTCACTCGGGGTGGTTTTCTTAAGATCAGAGTGCTATGAAAAATAATGGTGCAGCTGAAGTGAAGTGGAAATTAATAGAGCATCACAATGCAGTTTTGTGTTCTTTGCCTATGGACTGCTGAAAAAAAAGAAGCTGCGAAAAAATTAGCAGCTCATCAAAATCTTTGCCTTATCGTAGCAGATTTTTGTCATTAGGTAATACTAGTAAAAATAACATATGAAGTTGTGACTTCTTGGGACTTTTATTCTGCATGATCTACAGCTCCAAATCTATCAAATGTACTTTCTAAAGGTGAGAATTAAAGACCGGTGGACTGCTGGTGGCTGACAATTCAAATTTATCAGCCTCAGTGGTACAGTCAGTCCACTTATACCACTTCCTTTCCTTTGGTGAAAACTTGTTATGGTTTTATAGTGACATTCAGTGCCAGTGCTGGGTGCACTCTCTATCAAATGCATCACCTTTTCTTGGTCACATGCTAACATTTATTTCCAGCACAGTGGCTTGAGTGACAGTTTTCCATTTTCAGTGATGAGATTGAGTTCCTGGCTCAGGTTGAAATTTCATTTTTTTGTCAAGTGGAAGGACTTTTTTTCTAGTTCATTAGAAATTCAACCTGGCAATTATTCGCAAATTACTTAAAACCTACATGATAGAAAATTAACCTTTAGCCTTAGGTGACAGAAATGTAAAACCTACAAAACTGTAGGACATAGGCCAGGCACAAGAGAGATCCAACTGCAAGACTCAAAAGGTGATTAATTTGAGAATGGTTGAGGGCTGAATGTAAGATTTTAAAAATACCATTGATTCAATAAAATTGTCTATAGAAAACAGGAAAGTTGCACAATTAAACATTGAAATAGGTAATCTCAAAATTTAATCTGTTTGAATTCTGTAAGTAATACAGAATTCAAAAGCAATTTGTGGCTGTCAAAATAACAGGGAATTCAAGTAAAAGCATTTATTGTGTCCTAGATGATTTCTGACATCCAAAGATGCTGTTAATTTAGATTCATTCACTTTCTGATAGTTCAAGCTAGACAGAGTTTTATTAACTTCCTGAGAAAACAGTGCTTTCCCATTTGTATTAATATTTTCTGTTTACTATTTCCCAATATCAATGTAGCTCCCATTTTCTTAGCAAAGGAAAAGTGGAACTAGGAGCAGAAGCAGGACTGTGCTGGATTTGGATTTCACTGAATTACTTTTGATTTTAACATAACAAAGTGTGAAGTCTCTCTACTGTATTACTAGCCAAGCATAGAAGGAGGATTTTTGTCTCAGGAATGTAAGGGTAGGTTTCAGTTTCTAGTGAAGTGTTAGCTGAGGCACATCCTTTTGCTGTTGTGGTGGACTGTAATACCTGCAGAGGTTTTGTGAGAGAGGTGCCAAGCAGTGCTATAGCCTTCTCAGCCTGTTCAGCATCAAGTTGCACGTTTGGTTTACATCAAAATGAGGTCAGCCTGAATGGGGTCGTTACACCGAGTGCATTTGTGATGAGCACTGCTCCTGTCAGCCTCTTCCAGCAAAGTGTGCTACAGCAGCCACAGCAAACAACTCTGCACAGAGAAACACTTCTTACCTTTCTCAAGTCTCTGAGAGTCAGTCAATCTCTGACTCTCTCTGTTGATTGTCACCCCCATCAGAATGCCCTTCTCCTCCTGCACTGCTGCCACAGGCCGCCCCTCAGCTGTCACCTGTGCTGGCATGGGATGGACATGCATATCTGCTCAGCAGGTGTTGGTAAAGAGAGGTAAAGAATAGCTGCAGAGAGGCAGCCTTCACTGTGGTATGTATGATTGGGGAATATTCACTCAGTATTAAAGGATACCACATGAAAACATAAGGGAGGTCTGCAGTAAGGATCAGGTAAGCCTGATAGTGAAAAAGAAAGTATGTTTGGAGTGCTGGGTAACTGGATAATTAGAGGATATTTTATAAAAAGATTAGTGTAAATATCTGTGATTTGTCTGATAATGAATATATTGTATATTACTTTCCTTTAGAAGCTATGGAAATCTTAGACTTTAGTAATTGATTTATCAGTTTGGAGTGCTTTTTGTTATTCCATTAGTTTACCCTGTTGTGATTCTGGCTTTGCTCAGTCATTTATTTCGAAACTGATCATTAAAAAAATCAGAGGCTCACATGTACAATTAAATACATTTTCAAACACAGGCAAATGACAGATGCATATACTATCCTGTATGCCGAAAGTCTACTTCAGTAAATTTTGGGTGCGAGGCTACCTGTAGCTAATCCAGAGTTTCTGTAGCACAGGCAATGGATTCCTGGCATCTGCCAGTGGCCAGAGCTTTTGGGCAAGTGGCAATTCCTGCCTGAGGAGAGCTGTCTGTTGTTTACAGGATCAGGTTTGGGTGTGAACAACTACTAAAAACTTTTTCTTTAAGCAGGGGGTTTTCTAAAGCTTCCTGCTACATTTGCCACAACTCAGATATTACAAGCTGTGAACCAGATTGTGTCACTCTTATGTAGGTCAAATAGTACCTTGCCTACACAGTGGGGTTGTCTCTCAGAGTGTAGCTCAAGGTAAATATAAAATGAGCTGTCTCGTCTGCGTGGTGCAGGGTAAGGACACACTGAGCACCCTCTCTAGCCCATGATCCAGATGGACCTGAAAAGTCCTGCTAACTCTGTTTCTGAGGGTAGGAATCTTGCAGTGCTCTGTGTTCACAGTCTGCGTTGTTCAGGTTCTTTTCCCATGTTTTTTCTTCCTTTTGCATAGGATGCCTATGAATGCACATGGAAAAAGAATAAGTAAAAATTCCTGTTTGTGAAATGCTGCTTTTTGTCCAGTTTAGCAAGGCATTCCTCCTCTTGTCATAAAAATTACTGTTTTTCTATCTAGGCCATATTTATTACTTTTCATAGCTTAACTGAATTTTGTGGTTAAAGTATCATTGTACAGTGGGAGGAAACTACATTTCTTAAGACAAGTATAATTATTCACTCTTCTGGTGCTTTAAGAAAGCCCTTAATGGCAAGAAAGTCAAACAATCATTTGGTAGTCTTTTATAGTTGCTCTACACAAATGTAAATGGTATGGGGAAAAACAAGGAAAACCAGCTCCCGTATTTTTCATTCTTTGATTGGAGCATGCATGGTAGTTCTTAACAAAGAGGAGAAGAAACTTGCTCAAGAGAGAACACAAAATCCTCTGTGCAGATAACCATTCCTTTCCCCAGTCCCTAGCACATGCCATGGAAATGTCACTCACAAGCAACTGTACAACTTTACCTTCCAGAAACTTTTGTTCCATTTTGAGGTAACCGATTTATGACTCCATATTTTCATTTCACATTTATCTTCCTTAGTTTCATTAAGCTTTTGATTTTTTGAGATCTTCTTCACTTTAATTTTTAGTGACATTTTTGTAACTGTATTAATTGCTCCTAAAACGCAGGATGAAGAAATATTCCCTTGCCTGAAGAGCTCCTGTCCTAAAGGGTTTTACCTTAACAGATGCCTCAAATGATGCTTAGCTGAAGGTTTCCATGATGACAAGTCAGGGAGCAACACTCAGATTTTGATCCTTACAATACAGATGTTTTTTTCTGTTTCTTCTCTGAGAGTACAAAAAAAAAGGTCTGTAATGACAGCAGCTCTCAAACAGAAGAGAAAGTCTTCCCATATCTAGATGTCATACCACTTCATACTAAATCTGTCACTACCAGATTCCTGCTGCCCCCTATGCCTCCAGGATTATAAGGTTTCATGATTAATAGGAAGAAGAGCAGTTTCTCCTCACCTCAGAGTATGAGAGTAAAAGTACTCTCAGTGTGGAAGGTGCCTTTCAAATGGGTTTTTTTTTCTGCAAACTTACTGGGGCTGTTACACAAGAAGGGAGACAGGTGGGGCTTTACTACGGACAGGTACTGTTTGCATCTCAAGGGGATGTATCACACCTGAGAGGGTCACAAAGTGACAGGATGACATCGAAACCGGTTTCTTACAAAAATTTGGTTTGTGCAACAAGCATCAGAGTCGCTGTCTGTCCTCTGCCTGTAGCTTTGAATCTACTGTTCAGGTTGAGTTAAATTTGAACTTAAGTTTATAAAAGCTTAATGAAAACAGGCAGCAGAGGATATCTGTGTTTTCCCAGCAAGGGAGAGGAGCTCTGCCTCTATCATGTATTAGGGAATCCCCGTGGGGAAAAGCTTCAGAAGCAAGAAAGCTTTGATCAGTGCTTTGAGAAGCCAACTGCAAGACGCAACACCTTGGGAAGGCAGCGGTCATTACTGCGCTGTAACCACATCTCCACATCTCTCATTGCAGCCCGTGGTCTGAGCCGGGCATTCCCGCGGGAGCGGCTCCGGGGAGGGTCCGGCCCCTGCGCCCCCCGTGCTCCTGCTCGTGGGGAGAGGCTGGCGCTAAGGCGTGCCTAATGCTTCGTTTGGCACTCCGGCTAGGTGGTGATCTGTGAAAGTGGCATTTAACAAAACCCATTAGTGCCCCTGGCTTCCTCCCTATCTCTGCATGAGGAACCACTTAGGCAGAAGGGCAATCTCTTAATTCTCGGGGAGGGGACGCACTGCAGGCACTCCTGTTGCGAGGGGAGTTGCTCACGCAGATGCAATCCTGGCAGCTTCTGGTGTGCGGTGAGGACCCTTTCATCTTTACTTTTAATAGAATGGATAAAGTGGAATGGTAATAATGGGACTGATAAATGAAAGGAAAACTGTAACCACATAATTATGTCAGAATCAACTAACAGCCATGAAAAGCCGATTAAACCACATTATGCAGATAGATGTAACAGAGTACTATTAGCAAGTCCTCTGCAATGGCATGCCTGGCAATTAAGAGAGCTGTATTGGCAGCACACAGTGAAAACAGTGCTAATATATAGTTAAAAATATTTGGAGACAAATAGTGCCCAGACTATGGGGACAGCCTAGAGCTGAATACAGGAGCATCCTCAAAGATACCAGCACCCAGGGGAAAAATTAAAGATGTTATTCCAAATAGATTCTTCAGCTAGGATGTTGGTCATATTTATATTTAGCATCAAAATTAATTTACTGGCTTATCCAGAAATGAAAGACTGCAGTGCAATATGTCTGTTTTTTCCAATTCTCTGCAAATTTCAGGTTGTGCAGGCTAACAGATTAAAGAAGCTTGCAGAAATATTGTGATTTAGGTGGCAATAATATTAGGTCTTGTTCCTGTGGTTACAACTATTTGGCAAATATTTAGGAACAAGATAGCTCATTGTTGTGTATTCTTAGGGATGTGATATTTCCAGGTCAGGAACATGAAGACCCATAGAATTTCCTTCTCACTGGAGTATTGTGTTCACCCACCACAGAAGGAGTCAAGGTTCAATTCTATCCTTCGCTTTCCCTCTGCCCAGTCCTGCAGAGTGGTTCTCATCTGCAGCCAGGGAGAATTGCACTGGAACAAGCTCTGAGATACCATCAGTGCAGAGTTCAGAGTTCCCACAGGCTTTACAGAAAGATACACTTTTACCAGAAACTAGTCCGTGTAACTGTGGAGATCTCATCTAAGGGAATAACATCAGTGGGAGTATTTTGGAGTGAAAGGGTAAGCATGCTGGGGAGTTCATATTACCCTTATTTTCTTCATCATGCTGGGCAGACTTCGCAGGCATGCTACCAAGAGAGTTTGCCTGCAGAAAACCAGCATGGATCCTTTAAATATTTATCCTACATATGGTTTTCCAACAGATACATGCAGATTTTCTTCTTGCTTTGTTTTAGAAGATGGCTGAACCATTATTAAATACAGGTAATGAGAGGTCAATAGCATCCAGGTCTACACCAGTCCTTTCTTGAGCTGTTCTAAAGCAAAGAAGGGGAGAGAGTGAGCATGTGGTTACACTTTGATTACAAAAGCCAGACAATACATTTAGCATGAAATTCTGTCAACAACTTAGGTACTAGGGGTGTGAAATTAATGAAATCTCTGCCAAAACAAGATTTATGACGATCAGGAGACATGCCTTTACCTAAATGAGAAGTGGGACTGTGCCTGTGGAAGGCAAAAGAATTTAATTGTACTCTGCTGTCTGTATTTACTTGGACTATTTTTCCTCATTATTTATATGTGAGACTGTTGATGCTTACAGAGTACTTTCTGTGAGAGAAAAGTATCATTATCTCCCTTTTAACATGTGAAGAAATTGACACCCAGAAAGCTGGGGTACCCAAGGTGAGGTTTTTGTGTTCTTGCTGCATACTTCCACAGATCCGTCAGCAAAACTATCACTAATGATCCAACTTTTAATTTCACAGATGAAGGAACTTGGCGTCATCGTATACAACTGTAGCTGCCTGGTCCTGGATTTACAAAGGATATTTGCCCTGTATAGCTCATTAAGGTATAAGAATAAAATACCTCCGAGTTGGTCTAAGAGACTCTATGGAGTGTACGATACTCAAAATAAACTGACACTGCAGCTGAATGAGACAAAATCAGAAGCTTTTGTGTCGGTAAGTTCTGAAATGAGTTCCAGGGGGCGGTGGGGGAGGATAGGGAAGAAATGTACTTAACCCACAAGATCTTTGAAAGACCTGGAAATTCGAAAAATCACAATTTTTATTTTTTGTTTAATTCTGGTTTCTATGACATGCAGTTTGTCAGGACTTCAGATGCTGCAGGATTTCATTTGCGTATTATTCAATTTCCCTTTCTCTGCAATGTTCAACACTTTTCCAGTCATGTTCAGAAAACAATACAGAGACCCTTCAAATTAAATTATTTTATTTATACTAATAGATAGAATGTGAATGACTTGGGAGTAAATGAACCATTAATCAGACATAGAAAATAGTACAGAATAAGCAGAGCTTGCATTTTTGCCAATGTAATTTATAAGGATTCACCCTATTGCAAAGCATTTGTGCTTCTGTACAAGATTGTCTACTTCAGCTTTATTTTTAAATGACATTTTAAAACTTCTAAAATACAAGCATTGGTCCCCATGGAAGCACTGTCTGTGCATATATTTTTAATGGAAAGAAACAGAGTCCTTCATCTCATCAGTGATGTGGCGAAACTGGAAAAAAGTACCCAGTGAGATAGAGAGGATGGAAGATGTGAAGTCTCATTCATTTTAGGGGTAATTATATGAGTGTAAACCACTATATTCCTTCAAAACCAGGAATATAGATAAAGTTGCTGAGAGTAATTTCCTATTCTCTATAAAACAAAGGCAAAACCATCATTGTTTTATAGCCACTATTAAGTTGTACAGCCACTGGCATCAGACAGTGCAGATGAGTGGTTATACAGGGCAGGGTTCCCCTTCACCTGCTGGGCACCAGGCAGTGTTCCCCTGTCCAGGATTTTTCCTACTCCTACAATCAGTGGACAGACAGAGAACTATTTTGGAGTGAAAATATGGAAGTGCCTAGGACAGCCAGAATAAATAGTGGTTTGAAAAAATGGACACTTCCATTGATTCTGGAGAATCCTAAGGACTAGCTTAAATGAGAGACAGCCTTTTGGACAGTTTGCTAATGCACTGTAAAATGAAAACCCTCTCCTTTCTAAGAAATCTGTAAGAAATGGAGATATCCTGCTGAAAGTCGATCCTGGAGGGGAACACAGAATTGAAAGCTGGTTGAGGCCCAGTTTAAGGAATCTGCGATCCTGGACAAAGGCAGATGGAGAGAGACTCTACCTTTTTTTTCAGTTTGCAGAGTGTTCCCTTCCTCTGTGTTTTTTTCCTTTCCTGTAGCCATGGAAGCCTCTTCTCTTGGTATTTCACTTCAGAAAACAAAAGGAAGGACTCAGTGGTACTCAGAAGCTCAGATCACTGAAGTCCAACTCCAAGAGCTACCTAAATTTGTATCCATGGCCGCTTGGGCTGACATGCCCCTCTTAAGTGCAGTCCTGGAGTTGCTTGGGACTGACTTGGTGGACTGAGTGTTAGTGCTGCTGTGTGTTCCTGAGCTAATGATCAGAAGGAAGTTCCCAGGAGCCAGGCAGTTCCCTTGCTGCTATGGCAGTCCTGCCTGGGGCAGAGACAGGCTGCTGCCTCCCTGTTGGTTGGGGATAGCACACCCCCAGGCAGGGGCATGGAAAGGTGCTGTTCCCAGCCAGAATAAAGGCCTGTTCCTGGTAGGTGAAGAGGAGGAACAGGTGAGTACTTGATCAGAACAGCAAGTGCTACACAACATGGAGACAAGTCCTAAGCCAGTCCATGGCTGTGGGGCAGGGATCAGCTGTGCCATGGAGTAACAAGTGGAATGCCAAAGCACAGTGCTACAGTGAGAGTTTTTACTGAGATTTTTCTCCTACTTGTCTTCAGGAAGTCTTTCACTTTCAGATATTTGTATTGAACACATCCGAAGAAGACAAATGCATGACAACTTCTTTCTTCAGCTGTTCTGTAACTTAAAAGTTCAAGAAAATAATAGAAGTGTTAAGAATAACATCTCAGAGCAATTACCTCCAAAAAGTGTCAGATAATTGAAATAAATTATATTTGATATTTTAGCTATATTTAAATCACTTTACACTTTTTTCTTGAGTTGAAATTAATTTTTTGAAAACTTATTTCAATGTTTGTGCTATATAAAACAAGTGTAATACACAGTCATTGAATTTTTTTTGTTATACTTGGGAATCATAGCTTAGTGTTGCTTAGCAACAAACTCATTTTCCAGACTGGCTGATAAAGTGTAAAAGCTTTTGGTTTTTTAGTGTTCAGGAATGGATCTGGAATATTGGTCTTGAAATCTTGCTAATTTTCTAGTATTTTCTGTACTTAGTTGTAGTAAATCCTTAAGAACACCAGTCAGTAATAAGAAACCACTATGACAGGCAGTGTACTGAAATTAAGAAAGACTGATAAAACCTCTGGGATCTTTCCCTAAAGGAAAGATGCCCATCTGGATGTCAGCTGCAACCCAAGCAAGTAACAAAGGTGAGAAGGCGATACAGGGGCAGGAAAACACCTGTTCCAGCTGGGTTAAAGTGCCTTCAACAACCTCTGTTGCAGGAATGAAGTCGTTGCCTGCAAGCAACTTGAAAGGGGGGTTCACTTTTCTTTCCCTGCTTGTGCAGCAGAGCGGAAAGTCCTGGGCACATCTGTCACAGATGAGCAATTTCCACGGGCTTCACCTTGCCTTTGACAGCCCCAGAAGACTGCAGAAAAGCTGCAACCTGGGCTTGTACCAGCTCTGTACTGGGAAATTCATGCCTGAAGCTTTGTTTTAAAGATAAGTTTCTTGCAAAACCGCAGTGTCTCCCTGCAACTGACATGAAACACTTAATTCCTGCTCACAAGTGAAGGATCAGGCTCGTGTGGCAAGAACATATGAACATCCCATTTAATAGAAACCAGTCCTGGGGCTCTTTGGAACAAAATTCTCTGAAATGTAACTTCAATTGCAGCTTCTTTCATGACAGTGGATGTTTTGAAGTCTATGTGTTTTGCATTTTACCGACAGTTACACCTAAATGGTGAGGCTTTTGAGGGCCAAGTAAGCAAGTAGCTTGCCTTTGTAGCTTTGAGTATTCTAGCAGGACAGCTGAAGGTATTAGTTAATAATCTCTGCTAAAATAATGGATACCACTTCTCATCTCAAGAACACTGAGGGGGAGAGAAAATAAATCATTTTTAATGCCATATTTGAACTTTTCCTTTCACAGAACTCACCTAAACTCTTCTGCCCCAAGGACAGAGTCCTGGATATCGAAGCTATCTACAGTGTAATTGACGATGCCAAACAGTTTGTGTACATTGCTGTCATGGACTACTTGCCCATTGTCATCGACACCAACGCTAAACGGTGAGTGTCCAGGTCCAGCTGGTTACCATAATGCCAGGAGGGTCTGCTGGAGAAAATGAACCCACAGGAGGTTAGTTACTACTGTGCACCAATTTCTTGGGGCCCAATTCTGCTCTTATTGAAATCAGTGAGAGTCCTGCCACTGACTTAAATGGGAGCAGAATTGGGACCTAAGAGGACATTTCCAGTTCTGGGTCCTAAGCTTTGAATCTGTCTGTTGAAGGAGATCAGAAATTGTCTAGTCTGGCCATCTGCACGAGACTGGGACCCAGGAATATAAGTCTGCTTATACATTAATCCTATTTCTTGCACTATTATATTGACTATTCTGAGCCCACAACTACTGGCATATTATGAGTATCATACAGCTATTCAACATGAATAGCTGTATGATACTCATATATGAATAGCATGACAGAGTGTGTGTGTATGTGTTAAGAGAGAAATAATGTGTATACTTTTAACTTGTATACAGTGTGGGAAATGTCATTATCTTACTGGCATACACATATAAATGAAAATTCCCAGTTCAGAATAGATTACATTTGAATGATATCACAGTTTGGTTAACTGAGAGGTGCTAAAACCAAACAAAACCACATAATGTTCGAACAGCCGGTTTGTATGGACCATTAAAAAGCATTTATGGGCCCAACACTGGAGCCAGAGTGCATCAAAACCATCCAGCTCAGGAGGCAAGTATCCACTGGTCCCTCCTACTCTTGATAATGCTCACAATGAATTTAGAACCTAGCAAAGCCTGCTGTTCTAGCTACGCATTTTATTTGAACACAGTTAAGCCAAACTAAGCATGTGGTTAAGTACTCTTTTCTATTTAGAGCTATTCTGTTCAAATTTTTCAAAAAATAATTATCGTGTGACTGATACCAAGCATAAACTGTTTTAAGACTATTGAGAGAGTTTTTCCAATAAACTCATTATGTACGGCCTCCATCACAGGGAAAGAATCGGTGTTGTAGATGACAGAGTCTCATGTTATGTATCCCTTCTTATGTATCCCTACTTCTCCTTTAGCTTGGAAAGCATCTTAGTATGTAGAACCACTACAGTGTCGTATGTTATCTGCTATACTCCTCCTTACTTTATTCTCTTGGTGGAAGAATTCAGAAATCTACTGGATTAGGGAGATGCAGGGAAGCCACCTGTGTGAATTATTCAACGTTTTTCCTTCATCGTGGCTTTGTGTTTGAGGCACTGCCTCAGCTTCTGTACCTTGCCAACTCCCCGTTCATGCTTCCAAGTTATTTTCTGGCATGGTAGAGCTCAGGTTTCATTAGCCCAGATGTTTTGATGCTGCTGGAATGTAGAAAACATGCATTTTTTCTTTGTTTAATTCTCCCTGCCCTGACCTGCTCCCACCAAATGTCAGGAATACAAAGCTAACTGTCGATTGTGAGAATAGCACCGTGGAAGCCACTGTCCCATTCCTGGCAGAATTTCTGCAATCCTCGTCACACAGCATCCTCCTTAAGCGACCCATCTCATCTGCCGCTCCTGAAGGACACAGGCACCCTGCACAGCAGCTCTGTTTCCCAAGGAGAAATTACAGAAGGCATTCCAGTCCCCAGGCTGCGCTGCCCCAGTGCATAGGGGTTGAACAAGGGGTGTCAGCCAGGGAGAATGCGGTGTTCCAGTTCCCTGAGCTGTGCCAGCAGGGAAATGCTCTGTGGCCGTGTCTGGGCTGGCCAGCAGCACCCTCTGGCTGCGGCTCTCGGGCACGGGAGCGGCTCTCCCAAATGTTTTAAAGTTTTAAAAGTTCTCTGCAAATGTTGTCTTCTTTCTCCACAGGTACTGGCCGTATTTAGATGGGAAGATAAGAGAAGCATTGGTTTTGCGAAGTATTAAAGTACGACTTCTCATAAGTTTCTCAAGAGACACAGATCCCCTTACTTTTAACTTTGTTTCATCTCTGAAAGCTATTTGCACTGAAGTTCCAAGCTGTAGTTTGAAAGTTGTAAGTATAATCCATATTGCTTTAAAATATATGATATTCCCCACCCCCTCCCCAAAAAAAGAATCAAGAAAATATAACAACTGAGAATTTTTTCTGTTATTATCAAAGTCTTTAAATTCAATTAAATATCAGGAAATGTTGAACATTGAACATAATTTACTCCTAGTAGTAACAGAATTCAAAATTAAGACAGAAAAGTATATTGGTGCCAAAAGGCAGTCAGTGTGGTGGAGAGCTCATGCAAAACACCTCATGTGGTCTCTCACAGTGAAGCCAACAGAGTGAACTGTAGCCGCTGGTCGTGTTTATGCTGTGAGATAAGAGTCAATATGACAGCACAAAAATATGATTTAGTGTGCATTCACATAACTGTACTGTTGTGTAAGGATCTACTTTTTCTTCAGTCAAGTCAAAAGTACAAGAAAAAATAATGAAGATTTTACGTGAAATTCAGACTGCAGACTCAAAATTGTGGAGACCAGAAACACCACTCTGGGGCCACATTAGACATGCAGTACAGGAAACTGAGAAATACCATACAAATGTATTAGAGAACAGAATGTATGGTAAGTGCTACTTCAGTGTGACACACTTTACTTTTATGAAATGAGGCACACTGGAAATCAGCCACCTTGGATCTTTGGAGAGGAGGGTTGTGTGGGTTTATTTGGTTTTGTTTTGGTTTTTTTCAGGTAAAAGTTCTAAGTAATCTGCTGAATTATTTTGATTTTCTAAATTAATAATCCCATAAATCCTTCTGATGTTTTGAAAATTGACAACAATTCTAAAAAGGAAGTACTATTTCTTATACACACAATAAGTGGTATTATGCATATCTATGCTTTTTGTTATAATGTATGTTGTTATTATAAGTTTCCTCAGTAAAAAAGCAGCATGAAGTGTGGTTTTAAGTCAAAAAACCCCATACATAGCTGACTCTATTTAAGCCACTTCAATTTTAAGTAACTTCTAGCTTGTTGCATATTTATCATCAAAATTCTATTTACATATTCAAATTTTTTTTTGCAAGTGGTACCTAATCCATTGCCATCTATTTACAGCAGGTAATATCTTTTGTACAGAATTTATCTTGTCAAGAACTAAATGATAAAAGGAAAAAAAAAATTACTCCTAAACATCTGTTCTATGTAAATAGTCCAGCTAGAGTTTGCAGTTAGAAAGTATAAAAACAACTTTAAGGAAAAAAAATCAGCTGTAGAGAGTTGTAAAGGTACAACACTAAGTCAGTTACCTCTGTGCTGTGCATCACATTTCCCAGTCTGGGTGAACCACTGCCTTAAATAAACCTTGGTATGAGTAATAGCCCAAGGGTCAGAGTTTGCTGGTATCAATTTGATTTTGGCTGAAAACTGTGCTATAGGCTCCATCTCAATACTCTTTTAATTTAAAAAGTATGTCAGATGAGCAACTGCTTTTTAAAGTTTCATTTTTTCTGTATTCATCCATTATAGCCAGGATCAAAGTGAAACAAAACTATGTGTGTGTATGGAGGAGAAATAATAGGTTTAAAAGTTAAAAACTAAATTACTTTTTGAACTATTGAAAACACTCCTTTTCCCTCTTGGTTCTGCTTTGGCTGTGAGAAAACATAAACTAACCTCAGTACAAAAAGTACTGTCTTGCAGACATGTATTGTGTGTGTTTATATACAAAATCACTGCAATTTTAAGAGAAACCTGTTACAAATTCTGATTGAAATTACACTTAAAATTGCTAGGCTGCCACGATACCTCCATATGGCTCTGACCAAAATGCCACACACACCTGCACCACATGACCTCCTATCCCCCTGTTGTCCTGTTCTTTTGGGGGTCCTACAAAGCATACTCAGTAACTTCTTATTTTTCATTCAGCTTTTGATCCCTGTGATATGCCTTGTCTTGATTGTTTCCCTTTTTTTTTTCTTTATCCCTATGGAAAGACCAGTTTGGGTTGAAAGTTTTGCCATGGGTGCCAATGGCTGGCTGCAGCTGCAGGATGCACTGGTTTGCCAGTGGCCATCCTGGAGAAGGAGATGCAGATGTAATTTCTCTGTTGGATGGGAATCTCCTCCTGGTTTTTCCTGACCAGGCTATTGCAAATTCTGGTATTGCCTAACTGCAAGTATAGAGTTAGGGCACTGCAACCCTGTTACACCTGGCATTTGCAGCATCGCCGAGTCCCATTCGCAGATGCATTAATAATTACTGGTTTAATGAAACTCTTTTGAGAATGCAAACTCAATACAAGTACCCTGAAGAAAACGATCACTGGAAGAACTTGCACCTGGAAAGCTTTGTTTGAGGACTAACTAAATGCTGTAAGCTCACAGCCAAAGGCCAAGGAGTAAGCTGCATCTCAAACTCCTGCTGAAGTGGGGAGCTCTGTCCTGTGCACGTGTGGTCATGAAATTAAAGCTTCAATCAGAAAGGGCAGACTCAAGGTGAAGAGCTCACCACTGTGCTTCTTGGGACCTTAATTCCTGTATTCTTAAGTTTTGTGTACCTGACCCTGTAAAAGCATCCTGTGTGTTCTCTAACTCTGAAAGGAGCAGCAGGAAGGGGCCAGCTCTGTTGGGTGCAGTGCTGAACAGAGGAAGGTGTGTGCTTTGAAAGGGCCTGCAGAAGTTATGACCTAGAACAAAGTTGTCTCTAGACAACTGGAAACCACAAAGGAGGGGCAAGGAACATCTATCTACAGCCAAGTTATTCTTGAGCATCCACATGAATTTGTTTTTGAGTTGTGCAGGTGTATTCTTGCTCATTTTTGTCTGTTACTGATCAGACAGGGAGTGCATATAGCTCTAAAATTATAAATTAATAAATCTTGCCCATACTTCACTCTCCAGGGTAAAACATTTTCCTCTTGTTGCCTGGAAAATTTGATCTCTTTATACCAAATTCAATCCTGAGAAGCTTCTAAATTTCTGAAATGGTAAGTTTCCTGTTGGAAACTGTGCAATGTGTCATGGCAGAGATATTAATTCAGCTGTTGTTGTGTCTGCTGATCCCAATCCTGAAGCTGACTTCAAACCCCAGTGTCCTTGAAAAATGAGGAAATGAGTTAAAGAAAAGTTCCTGGCTCTTACCATGGAGAACAGAAAGATGAGTTTGTTTGTTTTTTTTCATTTTACAGCCTTTACTACCTGGCACTGTATTGCTTTTAGCATGCAGTAGCCATATACTTTGTATAGTTCAGAATGCCAAGGCAGGAGTATCACAAACTATGAGAATTTAATTAGAAATTCAATGTGCAGCGTTTTATTAAAGTTAATGCTTGGCAATAAGCTGTTCTGTAGTACCAACTCATTTTCAATAAAGATTAGAGAACAGACTGTATTTTTTCTGTCTCTTGTAGAGCAATTCTCATTAACCTGTGCTTCCTTCTGTTTTATGGCAGAAATTCTTTGACCTTGAGGAAGAGAGTGCCTGCTTTCTTAAAGAACAGAAGAACACTTCCCTTCCCAAACTGAATCGTAACAAATACATGGTGACTGATGGAGCTGCATATATTGGTAAGCAACCACATCTCAAGAAATTCTAGCTTGTATCCAAAACCCTGAAATAACAACCTTTTGTAGAGGAGCAATCTACAGCTGATATGTTCTTTAAATGAAGATAATAGTTCATTTCTTTGGGAACCTGGATGATGACTGAACTTTGAGACTCATCTCATTTCAAACCCTTTTTGCCCCTCTGAATCAATTTCTCAAGACCAACATTCCACTTTCAGTATCTTAAAACAGACTGAAAGCACAAATATAACACAATTTATGAAGCAGGGATAATTATTAGCATATTCTCTTGTCCTGCAATCCAGTGAAGATGGAGTGTTCTCCTTTCCCCATGTTATTTCTAAAGCTATGGTCAGTCCTGGCAAATACTGTACAGATGCTCTTCATCCTTATCATCCAAAGCCTTATTCCATTTATTATAATGACATTTCAGACACCCTCCTATCACTAGGTACATATCTAACTGGTATTTTGGGTTAAAAGTGTGTTTAAGTAAAATTGCTGTGTGGCACCTCACAAAAGTTTTGGGTTTTTTTTTTTTTTTTTTTTTACTTGAAAGCATAGGAGAAATTGTCCCTTGTGATGAGATTTCAATTTACCATCCTTGATAACTTTAGAATTCTTAACGTTTCCTGCTGAAGTAACAGCCTTGTTTGTCCAAAATACTGCATGTGTTTTAAGTGTGTAATTTAAAATACTTACAGTTTTAGTGAAATTTTTAAAAAAGTAGCTGAAGCACTTGATTTACCTGTTTTCCATTAGTCCAATTAACCTTTTTGCCCTGCTATCCCCAGGATTCAAAGTGTTTATTTGTTACCTTAGATTTCCACAAAGATTGTAATAACTGGCATAAACCAGTAAAATCTATTTTTCTTTCCTCAAATAGTATCTGTCAACAGGTAAGTTGTAAAATATCTACTGCTTTGGAACTTTGAATTGTTTATGCAAAAAAAAAAAATTAGCATTGAAAAGGCCGTGAGGAAAGTAAATGGAGTAATAATGTAATAGATGTAAAAAGAAGAGCAATTTAGTTTTGAATAAATAGAAGAACCTCTTTTCACTTCTGAAGACTTAGAGCTGTCAAAACTTCCAGAAACAGTCTTCACTATGCATGGTATGTATTGAAGCTTTTTTTTCTGCTGCTATTAAAAAGAACTAACTTATTTCCATCTCTGCACTGGGGAAAATGGTAGTGTTTCATTCTGGATTGCCTTTAGGGAGATTGGGTTT